>VNJM01001647.1:1029658-1123094 GCA_008042475.1 Drosophila kanapiae
CCCCCCCCCCCCCCCAAGCCGACGCGTCGCATTCAATGAAAATTTACTTGACAGCACACACACACATCTTTGGGAAAACTCACTCCGCACATAGAGGAGACAGCGAGCCCGGCGCGTACGTGCGTGGGGTAAATAAAAGTTTTCCTGTTTTCATGCGCTCTCTGTTCATCATCTTGGCGCTTTCCCATTTCCCATTTCCCAGTCGCAGTTCCCAAGCCAGCATAAACAACCCCAAACCCCAGAGAGACGAGTCGCGTCGAGTCGGGGCCGAAAATACACAAAAGCGGAAATGCGAACCGAAATCGAAACCGAAATCAGAACAGCTGTGGAAGGACAGCCGCGAAATTGGGTCAACAGTATATAGAGGGGTGTATACACACAACAGACCACCCACCTCCCCCTTGAGTGTGCCCCCGGGGGTGGCCCTGCCTCTCTTTTGCTCTCTCTCTCTCTCTCGGAGTGTGTCCCTGTCCGTGCCACATGAAACGTCACTCGCTGAGAGGCAGCCAGCTTTGCCACTGTTAACTGTGGGCTTTCCCTCTCCGCCCCAGTAACTAGGCCAGGCTAACAGCCAAAGAGCAGCCAGCAGGAGAAAGAGAGTTGCCGCCAAAGAGTGGCAGAGTGGCAGAGTGGAAGAGCGAGTGGTGTGTTGCACTGTTAACGAAATTGGGTCACTGGAAGGCCAACATAGCGCCGTCAATGGGAGGGAAAATGGAGCGGAAGCATAAATTATTGACTCCGAAAATAGCACGAGCGAGGCTGGCAGCCTGCCTCAAAAAAGGAAAGTGTGCCAGCTGGCATCTGGCAGCTTATAAACGACTTGAAAGGTTTACACCCCCAGTCCCTAATAGGGCCTAATGCCCGGCAAACGCGAATTGCACTCGCGGCGCCGTTTATATTTCAACGCCTGCCTGCCTGCCTGCCAACAAAAATGCGGCGCACAAAAGTAGGCAACGCAAATTATGTTTTCGCCCCCGCAGGAAACGGGAAGACCTTCTCCCTTTTTTTTTATTTATTTTTTTTCTTCTTCGTAAAGTCTCTGTTTCCCTCTGCCCCATTAAAGCGGCCTTAGTTCGTCATGGCAATTTCTGTAATTTGCATTGCCGAGGGGAGGCTATATGCTATATCCTATATGTATTTCGTGTGTATTGCAATGGCCTCTGACTCTGCTCCTGCCTCTGACTCTGCCTCTGCCTCTGTTGGAAATCGAATTCGCAGCGCTTTGCATGTTGGGCCGTTGATTTTAAAGTCTTATCGCTGTGTTTACAGGCAGAGGCAGCAAGGAAAATTGGGTCACATCGGATAAGGGTGTTCGTTCAGGCTTTCAACAAACTTTTTCGGTGACTTTATCAACCTCATCATCAGCCCACATTGTGACGGGGGAAAAATGCTATTTTTGTAACGAGTTGGGGTTGAATAAATAGTTGTAGGCTTGCGCCATGCTTTGTATTTGATTTTCACCTTTCGTTTTTTTTTTAGGTGGAAGGAGAGGGTGGTTTGAAAATTTGTAAACTTGATTACACAATGCTGATGGCCTTGCCAATTTGTTGGGCGCTTAATTTGATTGCGTTTAAATAAAAACACGCACTCTCGCATTCGAATCCGCTGCCGCCGTAGACAGTGACAGAGTGGAGTGTCATAAATATATGAGGAGCTCAGAACACACATGCATAACTGATGTGACAAACACACGCGAAATTGTCATTGCCGCTGGGGAAAAACTGGAGAAAAGCTTGGCGCAAAAAAAAAGGCTGACAGCGGCCACAGCGATGGAAGCTGAAATTGAGGTTGAGTGTTCATTCATTCGCCAAATATGACAATGGCGTTGATTTTGATATTTTTTGCGAGGCAGACAGAATTACAATAACCCCGCAGCTGGCTTAAAGTTGGATTCTAAGCCCCACTTGCAGAAAAAACTCAAGTGAAGTGAAACTTAAGTGAAGCTATTACTAAAAATCAAGTCTTTCATATAAATTAGGATTAACTTGAATGGGTTTCATTTAATGGTAGCAGAAAATGTAACATAATCCTTGAGAGATCTTGCATTTCTTGCTGTGCATTTTACACAGAGACAGATGCCAACACGTTTCGTATATAAAATTTATGCGAAAAGTTCGTGAACACAGGCGACTTTGTGTTCACTTGAGGGGAAACATGTTTGCCGAAAAACTTCAACTGTGTAGCTCATGTGCTTGGCTCCAATTTTTTTGATGCTCGGCAAATTAGATCAAATGGAAAATGGCATTGCAGCGTGTCCACACACAGATGTACTTTCTGTGAATTTTCCAGGTCAGCCCGAGGGTATGCAACATGTAAGCAACCAGGAAGTGGAAATAAGTTCCGCTTGCCACTGATTGTTATGTTGTTGCTGTCAGAAACAAATACACCTCTCGTCCTGACTAGCTCCCGAACATGTCGTCTGCCAGCGACGACAATATCCGGCCACGCTCAATTTAGCCCGGCATAGAGCACCGCCCACTTCCTCCCCATCCATAGCCTTGGGGCATTAAATTCCTTATCAGCTGGCATACTTGGGCCAAAGTCTTAATGGCCACCGCAACCCTAACTGGAAGCCGCATCAGCCGGCTCTGTCGCCACCCGTTATCGCTGTTCATTGTCACATCTCTGGGGGACACACACAATGGTGGCCCACACAGAATCCAATTATGACATAAAAATTTTCGTAAATTGTGAAATGTAAATTTGAGGCCATGGGAAAAAGGGGATTTTCACTTGTCCCGAAGATAAGCGGCCGGGGACAACGAAATTATTATTTGACACACGTAAATTGTACGAAGGGCTGGCACTGCCACTGCCACTGCTGCTTGCTGCTTGCTGCTAATAAAATGTGTGGCTGGCTGCACTTGCCGTTGACTTTTATTGCTGCGGTAATTGCCAAATGGAGCTTGAATGGGTTGTTCCTTCCCCCACCGGCTACTCCTCTCCTTGGCCGGGAACGTTCCTAATCAACACGGACCTTAACAAGATGTGTGGTTGGTTGCCAGGCGGATGGATAGTGGCAAAGGACTCGACTGGACGTTGGACCTAAAAAGTAATTGGCTTACGGACGAATGGAATGTCAAACTTTGTGACAGGCAGCCAGGATACACAGTTCGACTGTACCTTCATCAAGTGTACACACAAATACGTGTTATAACCAAGCAGAGAAAGAAAAATATATCAATTTATGATCAGAAATGTATGTAGTTTTGGATTAAACTGTGAGTCAAATAAGGAATATATTTTCGGTGGCTAGAAGTACTTATTTATAGACCAAGAAATATAAATCTATAACCCAATTTTCTACATTTTAATTAGCAAAAGAAGACCCCTTTTCTCTCACTGTTTAAGCCATATTTATGGGGCCCCAGCTAGCTCATCTATTTTCATTTGAGCCTGACTGGCTGCCATTTGGCCTGCCGAGTGGAAGCTGCGCTTGTCTCCGGCTTAAACTGTACTGACCCAGAAACCCTTGGCCAGAATGCAGGCCCAGTTAAGCCAGGGGTCCCAGTAACTGGGTCATCATCACACATATATATATATTCCTATATATATTTATATAGTATATATATGTATATATAGAGAGAAAGAGAGAGAGGCAGCGAATTCACTTTGCGCCTGGCTGACCTTGCGAAATTGCAATTGCCAGCCGAGAAGCTGCCGAAACAAAAACATGGCCAACAACAATGGGGCATCAAGGCCTGCGCCAGCATTGGCAGTAACTGTACTTGGCCAAATTTATGTATGCTGCAGGGCAAGGGGTGAAGAAATCTAGGGGATGGCTGTGAGTAGAAGAAGTGTCCCTGCCATTCGACGCCAGTGCCGGGGGATGCAGAACTAAACCAGGTCAAGCGTATTCCGCTTTGTGTACGAGATGCAGCATATACATATATAAAGCAGGAGCATGGATGTCGCATTGTATTTGGGAATTTATGCTGCACTGATGCCTCGCTCTGGCTCCTCCAGAGATGTAAATTGGAAAATATCTCAATTTAAGAGCGACGCCGTACCGTTTCCTATCATATTTCAAGGCTCTTCGGCCATTTGAAGACCATTTGGGTCTCCCGAGGCACATTTCAATTTGGCCCCCGAAGGCAATCGCCTCGTAAACTGGCCCTGACAAAAAACTTGATGCCTTTTCTGCGACGGCGTTGCTCGGGGGGGGCGGCCGGGCGTGTGTGTGTGCCAAGCACGTGCCGGAAAAATGGCCATCTAATAATTTTCCACCAGAAAGGAGGAAACTGGTAGAAAAAACTGCGCAAAACGGCAGAAGAACACTTGAAATGACCAAAAAAAAAAAAAGAAGCGAAGCGAAGAACGAAATATAATCAACTTGGCGAGCCTGAGTTTGTGCCAGGCTTTTTGGGGTTTTCCCCCCGTTTAAGTTGCGAGTCTATCATTTCCCCAAGGGCGGCCGATATCGCTTGGGGGGGGGGTCGGTCACATTACTTTTCAGGTATTATGCGCCACTCAAAAGTTCTCGTTGTCGTTTAGCCAGAAATAAAAAGAGAGAGCCGCCAGAAGAAGGGCCGGTGCCGGTGCCGGTGTGTGTTTAAAATGCCTTTTTAATATGGAAGGAAAAAAGAAGGTTGGGCGGGAGGAAAGTTGGTAAGCTGCTTATGGCCAGCAAATTAGACATGGCGACAATCGGCTTTTGGCGGCCGATTCATATGGCGTATACGCCGTGTGCAACATGTTGAAGAGCCCGCTCGCTCCAACCAGCCAAGGCCTAATCCTCGCTGAGGTAAGGCAGTGCCAGCCTTCTGCATTTTGGCCCTAAAAATGGGTTAATACGGACTTAGGCAAATGCTGGGGAAAGTTGTTAACAAAGTCCTTCGAATTCAATTGCTGACTTGGCATACTTTTTAGTCCGGAACCAGATGTTTACCCAACCCGGAGGAAGGATCAACTTTGTATTCGCACGATTACTTCCCTATATATATGTATATATATATATATTGAAGACAAAGTTTTGATTTGGAGTGCAAGTCGGAAATCCAATTGGCAATTGCAGTGGCAGCGAGCAGCGGCAGGTTGCATAAACAGCGACATCAGCCGCAACAAAGTGGAAACCAAAACCCAAACTTCAGACCCCGACGTGGGGCCATGTATTCCGAAAGAGATGGATGGAGAAACAGAGAAAGAGACAGAGACAGAGACAGAGACAGAGACAGGGACAGAGACAGAGACAGAGAGAGAGAGAGATAGACAGCCGCAGGCAGGGTGAATTTCAATTTCACTTCCATTGCACTTGCAAATTGAACACGCACGCAGCCAAGAAATAAACGAGAAAAACAACGACTTCGACTTGCAGAAATAAAAAATGTAAGCAAATTTGAAAGCAATTTCTATTTCCAAAACAAGAAAAGAGAAAAAAAAACAAAAAACAACGGGAAAATAGCTGGGAAAAACGCTGCATTAAACATAATTTTGTTTCCATTCCATTCCGTTTTCTTTGCATATTTTATGCGGCCAAAGAGGAGGCGGCACATGCCCGGGACAACCCTTTTCAATTTGACGCATGCAAGGATTTCAGTTGAGGATTTAAATATTCAATTTGCTTGCACACACTCCGCTGCCTTCCTGCTCTCTACTCCCCGGCAGATGCTCCCCACTTAACCATCCAATTTGCAGGGCAACTCCGGAATCTGGATTCCGGCTGGCCGACTCAACTTTTCGCTCTTAACTTGCCACTTTTCAAGTCGCCAAAGTCGGCACAAAGTTGGCCAAGTCGGTGGCCGGGACAGGGACCGGGACTGGGACCGGGGGCCAAGTGTCAACGCGTCTAATTGCGAATGATAACGGCGGCAGGCAGCTTTAAGTTGAAGTTGCCAACTTAACTTTATCCTTTGTTCTCGCCCCCAGAAAATAAATTTAAAAAAGAAAGCAAAGGGGGAGCTTTTTAATTTCTTGCCTGACCCAATTCGGAAGACTTTTCATTTTGCGGCAAGGACTCCGGCGAAAGTGTCGTCTTTCCCACTCTCTTTCTCTCTCTCGCCAGGACTTTGTTGTGCTCCTCCTTCCTGTTTAGATAAAACGCCAAAATGCCGGAAGATTTTTAATTAGAATTTTGCTTTCTTTTACTCTCCTCCTCGACTGGCGTATTGACTCGAACAATAACCCCGAAACTAAAGGCCAAAAGCGAGGTCCCGCCGAAGAGTCAAATAAAGAAAAGAGGAAAATATTGCTTAAGCAATTTGGCAGCTTAAATCATTTTAATAATTCAGCATAGCTTAGCGGGGTCTTTAGGCTTTTCTCTCCCCCCTTTCGCTATATTAATTTTGCTTTATCATAAGCGCAGCCCTCCATCCTCCTCTCTCCCAGCCTTTGGTAATATAATACACGTTTCTTAATTAATTCAATTTGCTTGCGGTCGGCCGGGTCTCTGTTTACGGCCACGGCTCCACTCGAATGTTGAGCAATTGTTATTTGATATGCGAGGAGCGAGTAGCGAGGAGTTCGTGAGGAGTTGTCATAATTTGGGGAAGTCAGGGGTGCTGCTGAATGCGATTCGGGGAATCAGGTTCCCCATGGGCACAGGGGTTGGAAAACAGCAGAGCACAAAAGACCCCCAGAGCGACCCCAATTCGATCCGATATCGGTCAAATGCAATTTATAGACCTCGCTCGCTCTGTAGCTCACTGGCTCGCTTAAAACTTAATTGAAATTCAACGCCGATAGATAGAATATCCGTCGAGTGGACGTGGCGAGGCATTTGCATTGACAATTTGACAACTGCTGGACATGGGGACATGGCACCACTACTCGGAATGCAAATGGCCGGGCCAAATAAAGGCAGCACCAGCACAGCAGCTGCCGCCCGCTCGATTTGAAACAATTGCCAGGGAAAGTGAATAAAAAAAAAACGGCAAAAGGAATCGAACGAGGAGGAGTGGCGATCTAGCCGGGGCTGGGTCGTCCATCGTCTGCCACATGGCAATTTTCATAAATTTTCGTGGCAGCGCCGAAATTTCCGCATTTTGGCCCAAACACTCTCCGCCTGATGTAATGGCCGGGGCAAACAGTTCGCATGAATAACTTTCGTAATGACCGGGGACAGGCCAACCAGTATTCATTCCATTCGCAGACCCAGGCAGGTCCAGGCGGGACTCGCCAAGTCTGGGGACCAAGCCTGCAGACGGCGTATGCGGCGTATGCGCGATGTGCACAAAAGGCGCTTAAATTGCCTTTTTGGCTTCGCTCAATGGGTCGATTTTCGTTCGTTAACCGTTCAATGGTTTTTTTTTACGGCAAACTTTGTAAAACCCACTCGATATATATATTTTTTGTTCCCCCTGTTTATTTGTAAAGTGCTCGGCGGGTTTTTTGTTTCTGTTATTGTTGTCCGGGGCATTAAGCGGCTGAAAAGTTAACTCACAGTTCTGGCCGCAGTTGTAGGGACTTTAAGCGGCCTAATAGACTCCATGGCACTCACCTAAAAAGAGACGAAGAGGAGAAAGGTTGGAAATTAATTAAAATTTGTGCAAAGAACTTTTTCGGTAAAATCCTATAGTATATAGTGTAATATTTGGAGGATAAATCCGGATAATGCTGGCAAGTTTCCCCAGGTATCAAAAGCGTGCGCGCAGTTTTTCGATTTTCATATTTTCTTTACTGGCATTGAACGCGAGGCCAGGCCAGGGAAGAATGACAAAAAACTGGCACAGGTCACCACCAGCCACCCACCCCCAGGCAGAAAGAAGCCTCGGGCAAGATAGCCTCGTGCTCCCATTTCCAAGTTTACCATGTCGGGGTCAAACTGGCTGCCGACGACTTTCGTGAGCAAACAAATTGCGATTTGCCACTGCGGATTGCACTGCACTTTCCCGCCTTCCTAGCGCGATCCGTATCACAGCGATTTTCCCTTTGCCATTTTCATGTTTGGCCAGGCTTTTGGCCGTTGATTAACGATAAGTGCGAGGCATTGACATGATTTCGCCAGCGGCCGTAATTGGCCGTGTTAACTGCGGCTAATTACCGGGCAGGAGCTGCAGCCGGAGAGTTGCATGCTTTTTCTGGGAAATCGGACGGGTTTTAATTGAGAGAGAAAGAAAGGGTGGTATGACTAAGAAGCCTTCGCCGGAGTTATAAATTTAGTTAATTGAATGACTGGCCTGAGCCAGAGCAATAACAACAATTACAAGTGCAGTGATGGCCGTCGGCCATTTGTCATGCATGCGCCGCCATTAATCAAAAGTTGAATAACCCCACACCTCCGATATACCCGAAAAAAAAAAACAAAGTAAAGGCTTGCGATTTAATCAGCCCGCTACTTGGGCCCGGGCGTAATTGTTATTAAAGATGCTCGTGGCTCCCACCGACTGAAAATGAACTCAAATTACTCATCATTAGCCGGAGGTGAGACAGGGAGACGGCATTGCATACGCACGGGCGTTGGCGTTGGCTCTAGTTCTGGCCAATGATGGATTGCCCTGGCCGAGATAATTGACCTCTAAATATACTTGGGGGCGCTGGCACTGGCACCGCAAAGTAGGCTAAAAATATGGCACAGCACGGGGCCGACGAGGGACGAAGGACGAGGACTCTGCGTTGGCGTTGGCGGTTGGCTTGGCTCCCGAGGCGACGGCTCTGCGGGTCCAACAACCTCGATTCGCGAATGCCATTGACACTGGGCCAGAATGGAGGCTGGAGAGCCGCCTGCTGGGCCAGTCGGCCAGGCCAAAACAAAAAATAATAAAAGAGGGAGAAAGAGAGCCAAAGTCACTGAACGAACGAGTCCGGCTCACGCACTTTTCCTCAGTCCAGCAGTCAGCCAACAGGCAGGTGAGTATTAGATTGGCCAACTGCTGGCTCAGTTCTTTAAACTTTTATATAGGCACTTCTACTGCAGTTTATATATATTTTCACTATTTAATAAATGTTTTAAGACTTTATTTAATGGATACGAAGTTAAGCTGATTTGACTATCCCTCATTAATTAGTATCTCTTAGTTCTCAGGTATCTCTCAAGCTTCCCAAGGTATCTACTTAGTCGTCAGACTTTGTCCCTTTTGTTTCTCACCTCTCCGAGAAGTTTTTGGCTCTCTGCTCCCGTTTGTGTGCCCATCTCCCGCCCCGGCTGACTCCTCGCTGGCATTTTTATGGCTCGAAGGCAGACGAAGGCGACAAGGTGCGTTGCCGTCTAGGACTCAGATTCGGTTACGGCTAACGGCTTTGGGACCTTCGTGCGAGCGGCTCGTTGCGAAAGGATCCCTCTATCCCTATACGGCTGGCTAAGAGAGGGGCTGCGTTGCCCGGGGCAACTTTTATTGTGTCATTGGCACGCATCGAGGGCAAAAAGTTAAATCTTAAATCATAAAACCCCCGCAGGCACACGCCGGGGTAGCTGCTAGAGGTGTGGGTACCCACCGTAAAAGGATTAAGACTGTTTATTGTTTTCGCTTTCGTTTCGGGGCAGGTTGAAGTTAGGGCTTAAAATTCTGACGGCTTTAGTTTTTTAGACATCAAACATTTCATGGCTGCGGCTGCGTAATTCCCTTATCTGGGCTGCCACTAATTGCTGCCACCGATAAAGGCGCAGGCAAAGGTCCTTGCCGGATTCAGCGCCCAGGCGAAGGTCCTTGCCGGATTCAGCGCCCACTTTCCCCGAGTTGAATAAACTCGATGAGTTTTCAACAGAATCACGCATTATTTGTGTCTGAGTGTTTGTGTTTCTCTTTTAGGTTTTTTGTTGTGTTCGTTTTTTTGTTTTTTTTTTGTGAAATACGTCTAGACATTGAAGGTCATTTGCAGCTAACGGTTTGAGGGGCGGTTGCCAGCAGGGTAACAAAAAAGTGACACAAGCAGCACGTATCAGCAATGACCTCTATAAGGAAATTTCTCGGGTTCTCCAATTCCGATTTGCCTTGCAAATTCTCTCATTTCTGTGTCATTCGATTTGATTTGCTTTCTGTGCCATTTCATTTGGTTTACTATATTGTATTTAGTATATAGTATTACTTAGCTTGCTGATTCCGGGGCAACGTCTGCTGCAAAAACGTGACTAAAAACAAGCGACTTGCCGTAGCTCGTAAATAATCGCGAATCGCGTTATCCCCTTTTGCAAAATTTCGTATTTTAATTGCAGCTTTTGCCTAAGCGAGTCAATGAAACTTTGCCGGCAGCACAGATTAAACACACACAGCGTTTAAGGCTGTCAGGGGGTTAATTCTGGGTCGAAAGAGGGGGACATTTGGCCAGGGAAAGAGATAGTCGCCTTAAATCTCAATTCGTAGCAATATACGCTTTTGTTTTTGCTTTTGTTTTATATATTTTTGTTTCTGTTTTTGTTTCATTTTGCGCCGCCGTTTGTTTTGTTTCAATTTCAATTTCTTGGAGCGTCAAGTGCATTGACTCTTCGACAGCAGCAGGAACGAGCGAGCGAGCGAGCGAACGAATGAACGAACGAATGTTTATAATTTAATTAAACTAAATTTAATTTGCATGCTAATGCAGTTAATTATAGTGTAAACTGCCCATGCCGGGGGCATTGACCGGCGATGCAAACTTGTTGCGGTTTCGCCACGCAAATGAGCTTATCAATGCACACGTCCCTAAGCCCGGCTCAGTACCTACTTATTGTCACACTCGACTGGCCCCAAAAGAGTGCCGAAACGACGACCTTGATGACAATGAACTCGCTGCCACCCCCTCACCATTTCCTGGCTTTGTCATAAATATGTAAGTATATAGACGCTGTGTCATGTGAGAGATCTACTTTATGGCTCTGCCCCGATAAGGCAGAGAGCCGCCAAACAATTTGCATCGTAAAGTGAAGAGCAAACAGAACTATTCCTATTGTTTACCCAATTGTTGGCCCCGTCGCTGCCAAGAAGTCTGCCAAGGGTCGCCCCCATATAATCAGGTTTGCGATAAGTTCCTCTCCGTTTGATTGGTTCTGCGCTTTCACAGATATATGTATATATAGTCTATATATGGTCGTGTGATGAATGCGGGATTTGCCGGCTTACTTTCCTTTATTTTTGTTATTTTTTCTAAGCACAAAGGCAGCTGCCGGTGCAGAAACGCAGTTTTCCCCCAACTGAAGGTCAACATCAGATAAGAGCGCAGTAAACTCCGCTCCATTCGGCTTTATCGTTTCCAATCAGAACGTACGTATTTTTGGCGGGTCAACGTCCGATTAGACAACTTGGACTTCTTGGCCAGAAACGCACTCAACTTCAGGCAGATATAGAAACAGATATAGAAAAGCTTTCAAGCTTGCAGGAGGAAACAACAAGTTCAAGATTATTTGTTTGTGATTTATGGGGAATTTCATAAATATTGATTGAAAGTAATAAACTTGTTGCAGTCGAAGGGATACCTTTAATAAGGGTAATATATCGAGAGGAAAATTCGATATGATATACTAACTAAATTATCTCACTCTATATAATTTTATAATAAAATTATCATAGTTTAGAATATAGGAAAAATAAACATTAGAAAATAGTTAATTTTACCATAAAATATCGATATTATCGAAGCGAATTGGAGATGGAAATGCGTTCGATAAATCACACACAATATAGATTCATCGGACATATGCCGCAGCATAAAAACATCGAATTAAATATCTACAAATTTCGATTTTTTTAATAAGAAATTTATATTGAAAGTAAAAGTTCCATAAGATATCGTAAAGTTTTATAAAACAAAATTTATTAATCGGAACACATTGCATTTAACATTAAAATGTCTTTAATAAAGAAGCACCACAAGAATTTCTAAGAATCACAGACGGTAATCGGAATATCGATTTATTGCAACATCGATTTATGCGATATATTAATATCTTCTGTTATCCCAAAGTAAATTAAAAGAAAATTACCCCATTATACCCAAATAGAACCCGGCTTTCCCCCAAAATACTACCAAGTTTCTTTCTCAGTGTTTTTGGCAAACGGATTACTGGGCAGCCAGAACATATTATTAAAATGAATCGATGCGGGAAAGCAAATAAAAGTGGCATTTTTTCCCAGCTACCGCCAATTGACAAGCGCTGTAAAATATTACATTGCCCTGTATCATGCCATTAATATTGAATAGCACACACAGGGGCGAAGCTATGAAAGCAACGAAAAAACAGGAGGAACCTATATACAAAAAAGAAAGAAAAAAATCCTCTTTGCAAGCATGTCAGTTAATAACAGCGTACAAATTGTGGCAGATGACAACAACACGGCGGAAAAGCGGGAAAGCGGCAAGGCGGGAAAGCAGGCTGGCTAGCTAGGTGGAAATGATTGCTGCAATGGGGAATACTATTACGAATACGAATATAAATGCATGGAGGCGACTCGGCACTGTGGCACCTGGCTCCTATTACATGCGCACTGCATTATTACAAAAGGCTCCACAAAAAAGCAGAAATTGCAAATAAAAGGTAATATTAAAAGCGGCAATTTTCCGCGGCGCGGAGCGGCGTTGCTCGGCGGCAAACACAGCCGCAGTAACAATTGCTCCGGGGCACCTAACCCACCAGCAACAAGAGCAACAAGAGTAACAGCAGTAACAACGGCGAGTGGAAAAGTTGCCTTCGTTTTGCGTGCCATATGCGAGTTGGAAAGGATTTCCGGTTTTTGTGCCGTGGCCTTTTGTAAATTGTTTTGTTATGAAAATGCAGCGAGCGGCGAGCCCCGATCTCGGCTAATGGCCGGCTCAATATATTATTTAATATGCATCGGTAATGGTCATGTTTTATTTAAGCTCCCATCGGTAGGAAGGTCCTGCCACCTCCTCCACAGGTCCTAAACTAAAGCCTTGCAAGTTGGCGCCTTGACGTTGTCCTGACAACCACCGTCAAGGGAAAAATGCAATAAGTCAAGGCGAAAGGGATTGACTTGGGGTCTTAGGTCAACAATGGTTTCCCCGCATTCGGGTTCTTCTTTTTCATTTACTTGGCGAATCCTCAGATCAGGAACTCAGCTCCTTCGTTATTGAACTTCGGATTCATATTTGAAGGAATTTTAATAATCTGGCCGGGGCCAGAGCGAAAACAGGAAGAGGGTCGTCCTGCCGAAATGCAAAAGAAAAGCCCGGCTTCCACACCAAAAGAATCCATTCAACTCGAGCATATGCGGCGTATGGATAGAGTGGGGGAAACCATCAGGGAAGAGGCATGGAAGGATACGAAACGGGAGTGGAGCGACGTGCATGTCGAGTATTTGTTCGAACCCCCAGCTCAGCTCCGTTTGGTTTGGTTTTTTGGATCGCTTTCTGACTGCCTTTAACCTCAAGTGCAGCTCGGCAGCTCCACTGCCATTGCCACTGCCACTGCCGGTGCCGGTGCCAGTGCCAGTGCCACTCCTGGCCCTTTCCCTTGCCCATTTCTGGGCGACTCCTGCTTCTGGACGTTTTAGCCGTGGCTTTGTTTTCGGGTTCGCTTTTGCTTGCCGCCTTTTTGCAACGTTTACGTTTTCTGCTCTTGCCCCACCGAAGTTAATGCCAGTTGTTGTTGTTGTTGCTGCTGCTGCACTCTATGCTATATACACACATCTATATGTACATATATATATATATGCAAGTATTATGGGTAGAGCATAGGGCTATGAGTGTGTGGTGGTGGCTCGTCGTAGGCCGCCCGATGTTGCTGTTGCTTATCCTGTATGTCATTGAACCCAGTTAAGAATCGGCAGGGAACTCTCCACATGTACCTGGGATTGCATGTCAACCTAGGCAACAACAACAACAAAAAAAAAAAGTGAAACAGGGGAAGTAAGCTGGAGTACACAGAGCGAAAAAAAAGCAGGATAATTAACCAAATAAAGGGGTTTTTGAAGAAGTTCAGGGTTTTTAAACTGCCAAAGCAATGCTTTTATATATATTCCTTAGAATATATAATTTCCGTATGCTTTTTCTCTCAGTGCTGGCACCGAAAGGAGCCGAAGGGCTGGTTAGAAAAGTTTCCTGCCCTTTTTTCCCCCCGCACTTGACTTTATGCGAGGTGCAAGCTGCTGGGAGTGGGATATGGGGGCAGGGCAGGGCAGGACATGCCTTTGACAAGTTTTTCGCTTAATTTCCACAGCTACAACAACAACAGGAGCAGGAGCAGGGGCAGGAGCATAAGCTTAAGCATAAATGCCAAAGTGGGTAAAAGTAACCCAGCAGGAGAAATGTAAACAAAGTGCAGTTCCTAGTTGTTGCACATTCACCTCGATATTGTTTGCACCCGGCACCATGACAACCCTTCCGCACAGGAGCGGAATACCCATATCTATGAGTTACTTAGAGCCAGAGAGTTGAAAGGAAGTTCAATCAGAAGTTCTCTCAATCCCTAGCACTTTTTTGGGTTTTTATTTAATCATTTTTACTTGCCTTTCAAGGGTTTCCTAGCCTCCTAGCTTAATTCGATATTTTTCTAGCAAAGCCGACAGCTGGCGGAGGCTAATGAGGCTGGCTGGGGCACATCTTCGCCAGGTAGTATCCAATATATACAGAAAGCTGGCAACTTTGTAGCCATAACCGGCGGCTAATTCGTGCTTTAAAGCACACATCACGATGGAATTCGGCAAAAAGGGGGCCTCATAATTCTAGAGCCGGTGCCCGGTGCGAGTGGTGGATGTGGCGGATAAAAGCAGCATCTATTCAGCACTTGCCCCCGAGGGCCACTCCACCGACCGGAGCACAGTATCTATGAGGTTGCTCGTGCTGCAAACTGCAACTGCAACCCATTCCCATTCCCCATTTCCCATTTGCCGACATGTAAAATGATGCGTAAACAATATTCTGACGCATCATTAAAAACGCCCGAACGAGGCGCATCCAGCGCGGGACTGGGGCTGAATCTGAATCAGCGTCCAGTTGGGAATCGGTTTCAGGCCCTCTGTGTCTGTGTGTGTGTAATGATCATGTTTTTTGCACACGACGAACACGATGATGATGACGCATGTGGTCAAGGAACTGCCCTGCCTCAACGGCAACGGCAACGGCAACAATAACAATTTCTATTTTGCCCGGACCCCGAAGATCTGCGGATATATACACATGGCCGGCGTTTTTTTTTCTTATTTTCGGAGGAGGTGCAGCGCAGGAGGAGCTGAAGGTGGAGCTGAGAGGCGGAGTGCAGAGTGGAGAACGGGATCGTCATGTCCACCTTCACGCGCTGCAATCGAGTTCAATTGCCTCGGCGAGTACGCAAGCGTTCTGCCCTTTCTCCATCTCCATCTTCATCTGTGTCCCCATCTTCCCCAGAACCCCATCTTCCCCAGAGCCTCTTCACTCTCTCGCGCTCTCTGTGGGGAATACACGAACATGGCTGAATGTATCGCTTAATCGCTCGTTCGTTCCTCCGGCTGTGGGCTGTTGTTGTGGATGCACCACGCGGAGGAGCACAAGCAGGAGCAGGAGCGGGAACAGGAGCAGGAGGAGCAGAGCCGGTGGTGATGGTGGTGCGGCGTGCTCACTGCTTATTTATGCTGATCTCTGTAATGAGATATAATGCCGGCCGGCCGGTCAAAAAAGACAGCAACGGCAATGGCAACGGCAACAATAGCAATGGAAAAACAACAAGCTGGCCAAGATTAAGAGCGAGCCGAGGCCCAGTGCCAGTGACTCCTAACAGGCACTACTAGGGAGGACAGCCACCTGACCAAAGGGACAGCGAACCCAAAAACCTGGCCAAGGGAAAGGCTACCAATTCGCCAGGGACAGAGCCAAGAGGAGAGCCAGAGCCAGGGGAGATTATCTACTTTTTAAGTTAGTTTCATTTGTCCAGGTGACTAGGAAGGAAAGGTAAAGTGCTATAGATTGCTTATTAAGCTTAATTTGAAGAGTATTTCTGATATTTATAATATTAAATATAACATAATAAACTCCAAATTATTAACTCTCGACTTCTAGGAAAACGTTGAGTTAACTTTTATCTCTTATTCATTTCGTAGAATATCAGCTCTTTTTTGTATATATATATATACTGTGAATCGAATCGGGGTAAGGCACACGGAATACTCATTTATAGTATAGTTTTTATGGCACTGCATATTGCTGACAGCCTGGGCACAGCCATTGTGTGCGATCGGCGACGGACAAACATCATTATCAGCCTCGTCGTCGTCGTCATCATCATTAGCAGCATCATTATCGAGCTGCATTCGTGATTGTTGTCGCATCAGCCAGGGGAAAACTGAGGAAGAGATCCACCGAGCCAGAGGCAGAGCCAGAGCCAGAATCGGAATCAGAGACAGAAGAAAGACCCAGTTGATAAGTCGTGCTCGACTGCAATGGCGACACAAGCGTAGCAGCAGCCTCAGCCTCTGGAGCCTCTCCGGCACAAAGATCTCGCTTGCCAAAGCCACTCACGTATGCCGGCCGAAACAACATCTCGCCAGAGAATCCCCCTATATATATATATATATAATATATATATATGTGTGTACATGGAACTGACCTGGACAAGAATCGCTGAAGAAGACGATGAAGTGACGAAGCGGATCCTCAACACGCTGACAGAATCAGCAAACAACAAATATTATGCATACAGCTGATTCAGATTGGAACGAATCTGGGCTGGGATGGTATAGGATGGATGGATGGATGGATGAGGCAGTGGGTGGATAAACGGGGGACGTGCTCTGCCGAACTGAAGTGAACTCCATGCGTGGATATTAATGACCGGCCTCGACCCCGAACAAAAAACAACAACAACAGCCAACGAACGTGCCCAAGTAATAAAGAAATCTTTGCAATGTTGCGCGGGGGCGGTTGGTTTTTGCTGGCTGTTTGCGATGGCTTGCTTCGTTGGATTGTTCGATGGTCGGATGCCGGCTGCTTCTTCTTGGAAAGCCAGGAAAAAAAAAATATAGAAAAAAAAAGAAAAGCAAGAACGTTGGGGAGGCAATTGGCAAGCGCGTCGAAGAGGCGCATAAATTACGGGGAACCACGTTCACATCCACATCGGGGACTTTGGCGCAGTGGCGGATTCCGGCGGGGTGACTTGGGGAAATTAAACACCTCTAGCTCTAGGAACAATGTATTAAATATGGTAATCATAATGTTTAACACATTAATTACCTGGATTTTTAGAGCGAAACCAGCGGCAACAATGAACGATGATCGATTGGCTTTTTTTTTTCAACTAATTTAAGTAAGTTCTTGATGGCATGTCAAGCTAATGAGCCTTATACATACTTCATTATTTAATATTCATATATTTGAGTTTAAAATGCGTTATGTCTGTAGGCCCCCCCTTTAAAAGCTTGACATAAATAAGCCTCTGGCTTGAAGACTGATTCGGAGGAGTGAGATTTTCTCGGGCAGGAAATGCTACTGCTGCCTCGTTGACATTGCCCTCGCTTGCCTCTTGTTTTGCTTGGTTTTTTGTTTTGTTTTCCCCGCGGAAACACACCCATCATCAGCTGATGCAGAAATTTTGCTTAATTTTATAATTGCCCCAACGGTGTTGTGTTCTGTATTTTTTCTACTCTTTGTTTTTTGTTAACCTTCCTTACTCCCCTTTGTTTTTGTCTGGCAATTAAAAATGCGTAACGCGTCGACTTCTGGGAGAGCTGCCTTTGTTCGGACTCCGTTTTTTTTTCTGCTGTTACTTGGCGACCTAATGAGTTGATTGCCAGTGCAACATTCGTGAAAAAGCGATTAATAAATTAGGCAAAAACCTTAACGCTCCTTGCTTCCTGTCCCAGAGAGTGAGAGGGAGACTGCGGCACACCCCTCAAGCTCAGCAATCACTTAATTTATGACTTACGGTTAACCAGATTTCAGACTCAGACCTCAGACTCACCTGGAACGAAATAAAAGGAAAACAAAACAATTAGTAGGGAAACTGCTGTGGAAAATGTAAAGTTTTCTTTGGGGACACAAACCCTTTTAAGCCAGACCCACCCTCCTACCCGTCATATGTGGTGTCCCCTTGCATATATGCATATATAACTTTTGGTTTATCTTATGAAAGTTTCTTTCCTTGGCATTTGCCATGTTAGCCAGGCCAAAACAAGTAAGAGAAAAACCGAAAAAAACAACAAACAGCAACAACAACAAAATACTGTTCGAGATGCATCTAAATTAAAGCAACAACAAGCACAATGACAAGAGCCTTAACTAAAGGCAACAAACAAACAACTGAAATAAGCAGCTCTGGACAATTGAAGGCAGGACGGAGAATTGTCCAGGCCAAAACCAGATGATAATAATGACGATGGCGGCAATGCGGGACTCTCGAGGGAATCGGGCTAGGGATCGGGATCGGGAGCAGGAGCAGGAGTAGGAGCTGAAGTTGGAGCCTAGCCCAACATTGTATTTCTTCTCCATGGCCAGAGCTGGGCTGTTGTTTTTCGGCTTTATATCTGCGCCTCAGAATCATGTCGCGGAGCCAGTGAGCAACATGTTTGTGCAACTTGCGAGTGCTGCGGCACTCGGCACAGCAGCAGCAGCAGCAGCAACATCGGGCTCAGATGCTGATGTTGTTCTTGTTGCCCCGTGTGCCATATACATAGTCATGTTGGCAATACACCGGGCGGTGAATGTATCCCTAAAAGGAGCTTAATGTTTAATATTTTCCTTACAAAAGGTTAAATCAAAAATTGTATTAAATAAAACAAAGAACTCCTTGCCTAACCTTGATATTTAGAGCCACAAAAAACAAGTTCATTGGCTTTCCCTTTCCCTTAAGGCTTTAATTTTCCCTGTTTTTGAATTTAGAAGCTGCTATTAATTTGTTTACGTGTACACAGTCATGTTGCTGTTGCAGATAAGTTGCTGCTGCTGCTGCTGCTGCTGCCACTTGCCATTGAAGTTGCTCATCAACTTTAGTTTACCACCACATGCGAATGCGAAAGTCGCCGCTTGTTGCATTTAGTCATCGCAGTTCCCTCCTCTATATGTAGTATATCCCCTCGTATATCTCCAATCTCAACCCCCCCTGCATTCGTTACGTTCCACTTCAACACCCGTCGACCCGGCACACTGCCTTTCCCACAGCAAAAAAAAACGCAGAGTGCAACAGAGTTCGTTCCACTCGATTTTCGCCCCGTTGCCTGCCCGCGCGATTGCCGCATTTTCCCCCCGTTGGCTTTTGTTTTGATTTCGTGCAGTTTGTTTTGCTTTTCATATTTCTTCTGGATTTTGTATTTTGCTCATCGTTCGCTCGCTCGTTCCCCCATTGGGGGAACGGATGGTGGTGGCAGCAGCCAGGCGAGAAGTGGAGATGTGGAAACTGGAACTGGATGTGCACTCGTGACGTCACAGCGAGGGCATTCACTTTTCAGCAGCAGCAGCAGCAGCAGAAGCAGCAGTAGAAGCAACATGTTGCCGACAACAATCTGCGGCTGCTGCCACATTTGTCTTTCACCGCTCGCCGCCGCCATTGTCCACTTTATGAGCCACGAAATTCAAATTTACACATCGATAGCGAGGCGAAGCTCGGGAGCTGCACTCATTGTCACGATAAATCAATTGGCCTCTGTGGCCCCCGTTGCAACGGCAGCAGCCACTGACTGCAACATCAGCAGCAACATGGCTGCGCCTGCGGATTGGATGTTGCCGTTGAGCCGTTGAGCCTTTTGAGCCGCTGAGCTCCTTGTCGGCATCTCGGTCACAGTAGCAACATGCAGCTGACACTTACGTATGTTAATGTTGACAAAAGAGTCAAGACAAGAGCAGCGGCAGCAGCGGCGGCGGCGGCAGTAGCAAGTTGCAACAATGGCCCCATCAATTCGTGCGGGGAAAGTGCCGAAGTCGAGTGGCAGATACTCGAATTGGAACGGTGACCAGTGCTGGCAGTTAATAGTATTTATTTTTGAGGAAAAGTGTCCAAAGGAAAAGTCTTTAACATAAGAACTGGGTTTCATGAATTTAAGTTTTAATTTAACTTTAATTTTTACTAGAAAGATTATTTATAAATTTAAATAAAGGGGTTTTTAGATTTATACATTTTTGTATCTATTTAAATAGGAATTGCTTTCCTTGTAAACCTTTTCTGTTTTAATCACTCGTTTTTGTTTTTTGGCTTTTAGCTGCACTGTAGCTCCCTCGACCCCCTCTCTAGGGGGGAGTACAAAACAACTGCAACATTTCTATTTGATTCGATTTTCCAGGAACATGCTCGGCCGCTTGACCCCCTTTAGTCGCCTTCCCTGGGCGATTTATATGCGGGTCGCATGCAAAGCGCCATGTCAACAAATCAGCCTGGCAACATACACGGCCACGCCCCCGATCGCCCGCCGCCCCCCTATCGTGACGCGTCAGTAATGCAATTATTTTGATTTTTGTTAAACATATTTCCCCGTTTCCTCGCTTGGTTTTTTTGCTGTCTGTGGCGCAAAGCATGGCATGGTTAGAGCAAATAAAAAGCGGCTGACATTTTCATTGGAGCGAACTCCTGGCCGTTTGGCCGGCTGGCTGGGGATCATTAGGCGCACCCCGGGGCCATTAATTTGAGCCCGGCCGAAAAGTGTTTGCCAATATATACGAAAACACGAAGCTAAAGAAGGCCAGCCACGTTGAAGGAAACCCGAGAGAGGCAGCTGAGAAAACAGCCAGCTAAACGCAGCATTTAAGATAAATCCGCGTCGATAGCCGTCGAGGAGGAGGAGAAGCTAGAAGGAGCCAGAAGGAGCTGGGGGAATGGGACAAGGGAATAGGAATAGGACAGAGCAAAATGGCCATCAAGTTCAATGCACAGAAACAAGTTGGTTGGCGGCGGTTGGCGGCGCACACGAGAACCAGAACTTGGCCAAGAGCACAAGCACGGAGCCAAGTCATGGCGATGCCTTCCTTCCTTTTTTTCTGAACCCCTGAAGAGGGTATTATCATTTGCGGGGCCATCAAGTGTGGGTCTACGAACCTCCTGGGTTTTCTACCCATTCAACTCTTTAATTTTTACGACTTTCCAGATGCTTTCTTATGGGGCAAGTCCAGATCACACTCTGTTCCCTCAGAGTGTTGTCTAATTATTAATCAGTATAGGAAGGGCATTGCCGTCTTCGGCTCTTTGTTTTTGTTGAACTTTGTTTTTAGTTTTCTGCTTTAAATTAACTCCCTGGCCTTCTTCGGCTCCGCGTGGCGCTGATTATCGTCTCTCAGGTTCAATGCTCCATTTAGACGGTGGACAGTTGCAGGGACTGCACTGCTGGGCGGTAAATCAGAAAAATCAACACATAAAAACTAAACAATCGCCTCATTAATTACAATTAGAAGTGTTTATTGCACAAGCGCGTCCATAAAACGGGGAGAAGCTCTCTGGCCGGCCACAGGGGCTTGCGTCATCATCAATCTTTGGCATCGCGCGCAAGCGGAGAGAGCGGAGGCTGGGGTTTGAGTCTTTGAGAGTCCAGTGATCGCAGCGACAACATCGGGCTAGAGGAACCTGGGCGACTTGCGAGACACCCGTGGGGCAGCCTCGGGGGGCAGGCTGTAGGATTCATCAATCAACAGCTGTCACAGCCGCCGGCAGCCGGCCGGTTTGCTCCAACTTCAACTCAAACTCCCAACTCCATTGCTGTCCCGGGATCTGTCTTTGGTCCAAAGCCGGGCTGTCACTCTGCGCGGCGCATGCGCAGCCGTCTTGGCCAACAGCAGCTTCCTGTTGTTGTTGGCCCGACCTGGTGACTGGGGCTCTAGCCCGCTTCTGATTGCGAGTGGAAAATTGCCACTCCGCTTTTTATGCAAATGCCTCGCCGTAATTGTTGCACGAATATTGCATAATCATGACACATTACAAATGATCCGCCGATTCCAGCATGCCCGAGTCATCATCAATGTCACGCCTCATTAGCGGCACAATCGGCATCATCGGTGGAATCAGAAGCTCGCCCCCTGTCGCAACTGATTTGTGTCGTCCGCGTTGCCAGGAAGGAATTCCCGGGAATTGCACTTTAAGTTCAACTTAAAGTGTAGCGGCATCGGTGGCGGCATCGATTCCAGGCCATTTGGCTTCAGTCACGCCCACGGTCCGGATCTGGCTTCTATTTTCAGGCCGCTGCTCCTGCTTCGCTGACTCCCCCACATCCATTAACCGGGACGTCATTTATTTTTACCTTCGGCCAACACCTTTCTATGGGAGAGCAGAGAAGAACAGCATCTGGCCATTGGCTTTTTAAATATTTAAGCAGCCAAGGAGGAGCAGCACACGAGTCCTGAACGCCCGGTCCCGGTGAGTGTCTCTCACCTGTCGCGTTGACAAAACGCTTTCCCACGACAACGCCCACAAAGGACCCCGAGAAAAAGGTGGGTGAGGTGGGAAAATGTGAAAGCTGAAACCTCGGAGTGATTACAGTGAGAAAATGGGAGACCTTAACGCAGATTGATTTGTTTTCACAAGGAAGGGTTTATTTATAGTGACTTTATCTTTGCTTATAAGTTCTTTTAGCTTTAATAAAGTGTTTCTTATATTTTCTATAAGAAATCAATACTATATTAACCAAAAGCAACTATAAACAAGGATTAAGGAATATTAACTTTATCCAAAGATAATCCTTTTGAAAAGCCATCAAATATATTTCCTGTGTAGGATTTGGTTTTGGCTTTTATAATACATATAGGATGACCTGCGGCGCTGACTGGACGTGCGGACAAAACTGTCTATATGCGAATAAACTCCGTCTATCAAATGACAACAAACGCTGAGAGGGCTGGGACTGGGACTGGGACTGGGACAAGGGCCGGGGCAAAATGTCCCTTTTTGCAGAGAGCATCCTTTGTGCCGTGTCAGCAAACTAGATTCGCTTCCCAGTGCCATTTATTTATCTGTGGCCCCTTTTCGCTTTCAGCTAACCCGCTCTCGCTCTCTTCACCCTTCCCTTCGATTTGGTCGCCGGCTTTTGACGGTTTATTTCCGTATCCGTTGCTGCGAGCGGCATTTTGTTTACCCGTAAAGCGAACTCAGCCAAAGACAGTTGGTTGGCAGGGCAGGAGAAGAAGACAGAAAGAAAGCACTTTAATGTAATTGCGAATCTATGTGAAACGAAATATTCCCCGCAGTCACTTCAATCGCTAACTGGAAACTTGGTCAAGAGGCCCCTCATTTCCCATTCCGCAGATCTGCCTTTCCCCCGCCTCCAGGGATGATAAGCGGCTCCCCGACTCCGGTGACCGCTTGCAAAAGGCATTTCTGCATTACTCAGAGTTGTGAAATTGTATTGTGAGTAAGGCGGACCGGCGGCAACCTGATCCGATGAAGCGATCCCTCCTTCTCGCTCGGCTCGACTGCCGTTGCATTTCACTCATCTAATTGGCCATAAGCCCCATTTGTGCACCGCCACCGCCACCAGACACTTAACCCCTGCTAAAAAAAAAAGAAAAAAAAAAAACAACCGGGGATTACGAGGTACGGAAAGGCCCCGAGGACCCTCTCGTGTGCGACATGTCAAAGTAACATTTAACGGCTTTGATGTTTGTCAAATGGCATTTTAAACAAATGCAACTGGCACACGGGGAAGGCAATAAAAGCCGGAGCAGCAGCACCACCACCACCAGCATAAATAAATATGGCTATAATTTACGCTTTTCAGGTGGAAATTGCACGCAATGTCCCCCGCACTTTACATGGCCAGTTTGGGCGCGATTTATGAGTGGAAAGCACAACACTTTGGTGAAAAGAAAACAATCCTATGAGCGTTCCAAGTCATAAAGCAATAATTAGTCAGCAAGAGATAAACTCCGGAGCAAGACAAAAACAAAAAAATTGGGCTTCCATTTAATTATGGAACTTCTAATAAATAAGTAACGAGTGGAAATGCATGCCAGTTGTGGCTAGTGAATGGCTGGAAAAGCCGTTCGGCTCAGACAGCTTGACGCCGCCAGAGCCAGAGCCAAAAGCAAAATACAAAACGAAAAAAACAAAAAACACACACAAAACCAAAAGCTGCAAAATGCAAAAAGAAAAACACCCGTGTAATGATGATGATGAAGCTTTTTGCAAAGCAGTCATAGCCGTGGCAATTAGAGGCACTGTTGGGGCAGTGGAAATTCCCGTTGGCTTAAACAAAAGGCGCAAACGCAGACACACACACAAATTGCAGCGGTCGGGTTTCAAATGGTAGCAGAGGCGCGTGTAATAAAATCATTGCTGACCTGGCTAATGACAATATGGCCAAGCAACCGCAACAAACAGCAAAGCCAGCTGTTGCAGGTAACATTTTTTGGCAAGCCTTTTGGCTTTGCCGAGATTTACAAGCAACTTATCGGCTTAAAGGCCAATGCCGAATGGCAGGTGCCAACTCATTCGCCATCAATCTAACGCTCAGTCAAATCTTGTTTTGTTGACTTGTCAAAAACGCTGACGAACGACCGCCGCCCGACACGCCATCTAGCGTGCGGTCTGGGCAACAGCAACCGCAGCGGAACTGCAACAACAACCACAATTTGTAATCCTATTAACCCCTTGACTGCAATTAATCAATATTTTGGCCAAAGCCACTTGACCGGCCAAAACACGATTTAAAAGCCATAATTGAAAGTTAAGTCAGAGTCAGGGAGAGCGGGGAAAACACATTTACGTATGGCTAATTATTGTAATACACCAATAATATATTTAGGGCTTAATTGGCATGGCAGCCGCACTAATGGCAAATCAATCAGCTTATGAAATTCTATGTGGCCATCCGGCCAATGCAAATTGCCAGTTAATCCCAACTTGTGTCCACATTTTATGCATTCGCAAATTAGTGCCTTTCATTATAGGTTTTTTTTTTTTTTTATTTCGTATTTAATTTGATTTTCTCCTTTTTTTTCTTATGGCGAGTTTTGCTTTGTGTGAATATTTTTATGATATTCATTCTATGTGGTTTTTGTTTTGTCGCTTGCTTGTTTTTGCAGCGAAATCTTCAAGGCCATGCACATTGAGTGACTCGAGTTTTTGCCTCGATGTTTTTCGCTCGGTTTCGACGGTTTTATATAATTTTGTGTTTCGTGTTTTGTGTTTCCCCCCCTGTACATTGTTTGGTTCGTTCTCCGTTTTGTTTGTCAGCGGCAGCGGCGATTGCAACCTGTCGCAAATATTTCGACGCATTTGTTATGCTTAGCTTATTTCATTATGATGATGATGATTATGGCTGCTCCGTATATATTTATAAATGTTGCAGTCATTCATCACGATGGCAGGTGGGGGAACACCTGAGCACCAGCGCGCCCACAGTCTCTGGGTGGTGGGTAGCTGAGAACAGGAAGTGGCCCGGGCCAAACTCTAAGCCAAATCGCATTGCAAGGCCAACAGAAATCGGTGAGAAATACGCGTACACTTGACGCCAAGCCAACCTGACCGATTGCCTCCAGTCAAGGCTGTTGGCTTATCTGCTGGGAGAAAGCGGTTCTCTCTCTCTCTGGGTCGTTAAAGTTTGCGGCCGTAAATTATTTAATTCCTCCAGCTACCGGACCCATCCAATTGCAACCTGTTTTCGGCGATGACGTGATCTTGAGCGTATCCAAAACCGATTGGCCAAGACCAAGCACTAAGTGGTAATTTATCATTGCCTGCTATGCTGCCTAACAAAACGAGCAAAAAATAAAATAAATAATACAAAGAAATAACAGGAAATATAAACGGAATACCTGAGATGCAGCCAGAATACGAAAATCGCTTCTTAAATATTTTTAAATACTGCACAATTATAAATAAATAGGGGAAAAAACAATACAGAAGCTTGCTGGAAAATGTTTACCAAGAGAATTGCTTTTATTCTGAATTTAAATTAATTATTTATAAGAAATAAATGGTCTGAAAATAATAGTTTAATTGGGTACAAAATGAAAAAGGTTTGATTGCTATTTTAAATAAAATTTATAACAAATAATTAGCGAAAATAATATAAAAAAAAATATGTACAACAAAGAAAGGTTTAATGGCGATTTTAAATAAGTTTTTTAGATAGATTCATGGAAACTTATAAGCGGAAATAAAGTAGATTTCGTATAGTTAGACTCCGCGTTTATATCTCCTAGATTCCTATACAAGTTTGCCCAAAATCGGCACTAATCCAATGATAATCCTTGAAACTAACAACCGGAACAGGAATTTGTGCTTGGGAAAAGGTTAACAAAAATCTGAAGACATACGGCTTTGATCTTGATCTTTTCTTTCGGTGCAAATAAAGCGATTTGTATGCCGCAGCCAGTGAGCATTGCGGTTAATAATACTGCTGGCTGGCTGGCTGGCTGGCCTGGCCTGGCCCGTAGTTATTGCGAATGTAAATATTTGCGAGAAGCGAATGAACCGAGCAGGGGCGAGCGAACCTCTCCCGCTTTTCGCATTTAGCAATTCGCATTTAGCATTTCGCATTTCGCATTTTAGCATCGGTTGAATGCACTGTGGCCTGGAAACAGAAGTGCCGTCGAATAATCGTCTTCTAAAATCCGCTCTCTGAATTATTTATTTATGTATGTAAGGGTTTGAGGGGGGGCAGCAGGATCTGGGATATTGGGCAGGGTTTTTGTTTTTTCGGTTGGGAGCTCTGGGTTCTTGTTCTTCAAAAGAGGGGGGGGCAGCGGTTGGCTGGGACACTTGTTATGCAAATGCCATTCAAAGGTAAACCGGCGAAGAGCGGTTTTCGCGTTTTATTTTTGTTTTGAAATGTATCCAAAAGATACCGAGATATACTCGCTACTACGGCAAGCTGTCGTCATTGGCAGCCGGAGCGTTTTGGCTGGCGTCACAACGCCGCTCTGACGACGTTAGCTATTGCTTTCCGGCATTGCAAGTCGCGCACGGGCTACAGATACAGATACAGATACAACGACAGCCGCAGCTACAGCTACAGCTACAGGCTACGGGTGCGAACTAGAGGTGAGTGTGTGGGTTCAGATACAGATACGAACACACACGCGCGAGATACTTTGGCCAGGCAAGCGCATTTTATAAATAGTTGCTGCTGTTGTTGATTTTAAACAGCAACAACAAGTTGTTTGTTGGCTTCTCCCATATTTTTCTTTTGTCATTGCAAATCAAAAAGGAAAACAAAAAATAGAAAACGATTTTTGTTTTAAATAAAAACAAATAAATACGAAATTTTTTGATACAGCAGCTAGAGAGAGAGAGGGAGAGAGATAGAGAGCGGTAGAGGGAGAGGGAGAGAAAGGCGAGCGATCGTTTTCAATTTTCGCAGTTGCTGTTGTTGTTAGTCACCGACGACGACGACGACGGCAACCGGCAGCGGCGGCATTGACCGCTAGAATGCAATCAACCTAGTCCAAGGCCAAGTGGCCAGCGGTTTTTATTTTATTATTATGATTATTGCGCGGCCGAGGTGTGCGTGTGTGTGCTATATCTATATCTGGGTGTGTGCGAGGTATCGACGAAATTCGCTCTGCTCTGCGGAAGACTCTGCCTTCATTGTGAGTAATTGCCGGCCGCTTTTCCTGGAAGTGCAATGCGATTTTTTCGGCACTTTTCGGTTGCCAGGCGGCAAAATAAAACTGTCTTGGTTTTTCCCCCCCTTTTCCTGTGTGGTGTCTCTCCGATTTCCGTAACCGAAGCTAGCGCCAGCTAAGCAAACACTTTTTATTGCATTGTTTGCACAAAACTGTTGTTGGCCAAACATATCTCTGATTTATGCTCGCCAATTAATTGGCCAGCCGTAGCCGGACGGAATTGCCTTGATTTATGCATTTTGCTTTGTGTATTTTTCGTATTTCGAATTTAATTCCGGCCATAATTCATGAATCAGTAATCGGACCAAGTCTAGACCTGAGCCAAGTATCATTATGCTAATTAAAGCCGACGCCGCCTGAAGGATCATGCCGCTCGAGTCTGTGGCATACTTTTGCGGGTGCCCGAAGTCCGGATAAGGAACTGGTATGGCGGGAACTCCGGGACAACTTTCCAAACCGCTGGCTGGAATTGAGACACCACCAAGCAGCAACCACTAAGCACCCATTCATTTAGCAAAACTCGCCGCTGACATGTCAAGGTTTCACTTTGTTTCGCCTCAACACTCAGCCCACACGGATATGTGTTCAAATATAAATGCAGATAAGTGGCTTTTTTTTTATAGAATAGTATATATATGACGGGGTACATACGAATAAACGTCCGATTGGACTGCGTTTCCACACTCCCATTAGCCTGTCTGTCCAAAGCGATAAAATAACTCACCTGCAATTAGAAGAGCAAAAGAATAGACGTGAGATGGTAAGTATTATTAAGCGGTGGCTTCGCCAATTTGAATATGAAATCTATTTGCATTTTGCATTGTAAATGCGCCTTTCGATAATTATGATAATAACGGGTTTGGCGCGCGGTTCGCGCAAAAATCGATAAATAAATCAAACATTGCTCATACGCCACGGCAGCCCGTCGCCATTTCTATACAAACAATCACCATAATGATGATGGCGCACGCAACGCACACCAAGCAGCCCTTGCCTTTGCCTTTGCCTTTCTTAAGGACGATGTTTACTGCGTTTACTTGACTCCGGCTGGGGCTGCATTTTCTTTCAACTTTTCCAATTATCCGGGGAAAAACAGAAAGAGGAAAAAAAGCAGAAATTGTTGCTCGGGGCGGGAGTGTCACGCAAGCTAACCTTGAAACCTTATCGATTCGCTGGCGGAGCAACAAAAAAAAAGAAACCCAGAACAGAAACCAAACTCAAACTCAATTTGGCAGTCGGCGACGTTGTTGCTGCGTGTAATTGGCCGGACTTAATTAGATTCGAGGCGGTGAGATTTCTGGAGAATTGCGGAGAGGGAGAGCGTGGGCCGCCCGGCTATAATTAAAATCGTTCCCGATTTAAAATTGCGCCGCCAGAGAAGGTTAGAGAAATGGAGAATACAAATCATGTGCAGCCCTGAGAACGAGACCTGCGCAATGCCTAGGGCTCCAGTTTTGAGAGACGATGGAGAATCGGAGAATCTCCCTTCGGTGTCTCTCTCTCTCTCTCTCTGTGTAAAATGCGCGGGAAACCCGAAGTTTTATTTATGACGACCCACTGAACCACTCTGATGACGTTGATGCTCCTCTTTTCCACCTTCTTTCTCGTGGGGGGCAAGGGTTTGCGTGGGTTTTTCGCCGCAACCCTTAAAAGTGTTGCCATATCGATTTTCGCCGGTCAGAGGAGGAGAAGGAGGTTCTATGCCTCCCCCACCAGCGATGCCTCTGTCTCTGCCGCTGCCTCAGTCGACTTTTCTCGTTTTTCATGTCTGCCCTGACCTTGAATACATTTGCAATTCCTTCGTGCGCTGCCAACTAATGTGTGTACGTGTACCTCTCTCTCTCTCTCTGTCTGTGTGTGTTTGTTTGTCGGCATTTTCCCAACTTTTTCAGCTTTCCCCCGGCATTTGCTGGTCAGCCCCATTGATATATATAGTATATATATTTGTTGTCATGACAAATTTGGTATGCAAAAAAAAAAGGAGAACAAGACCGAGATATTCTGTCATGTTTGGCTGCTTAGAGGTGGCAAGTGTGTGTGGCTGGGCACTGACTTGTTGCAAACATTTTCGTGGAGAATAATTTGTTTGCCAAAATGTACCAAGAAAAAAAACAAAACGAAGATTGCTGATTTGCGTGGTGAATGAGCTTTAAAAATATAAATTATGACCGCACTGCGATGACTATATATATATGCTATCATCCCTGGTGATTTATGGCTGCCTCGGATATACATATCCCATTATTCTGCTTGAGCTTGACTTTTGCTCCGCTGAACATTGCACCAAGTGAAATGTCACGGCCCTTTGGCCCCCTTGGCGCCATTTTCCGACATTGCCGGCATTTGAATTTGAATGCAGGGGAATGTTAGAGTGCGAGGCGTGCCAGCGGTATTGCTCTTCTTTAATTAAGCCGCCCATCCTCCCACAATCTACTCCCAAATGCAAATGTCAACGAGCTCTGTCGCTCTGTCGCTGTCGAGGCTGTTGTTGGTTTTCCAACGCCCACGCCTTGTCTTGTTGCGCACTCGGAAAAAGATCACTCAGGGTTAGAAAGGTTCATATCAGATTACCATATAATTGCACATTTTATTATTATTTATTTAGGATTTTTAAATTATCTCTTTATATGTTTTCATTTAATATCAAAGAAGATAAGAGTGAGTCTTCTTTTAAAGAGTTTTTGAAAATCTAACTAGGGGAACTACATTTAATTTTGGTTTAATATAACCCCTTCTTTATATTTTTCCATGCAATTTAATTATTAAATGGAAAACCTGATTTGTTTGCTCTGCTTGAAACTTTTCCATGGCACGTGTTCTGGCCGTAGGTCCACAATCCATCAGTTACTGGATATTAATTCACACAATATAGGCCCCGGAAAAAAAAAAATAGCATAGAGTGGGAGGGAGGTGTGTTGTGCGAAGAGCATTTGTTTGGCAAACCGATCGCCATTCGCCGCTAGTGATGTAAGCAGGGCACTTTGCGCTACATTGTTTGCGGACTGCATTTGTTTTCCCACTCGACAAACACCCGCCCGCTGCTCCGCCCCTGATCAGTCAACTAAGCGTATAATTAACGAAGATTGCCATATCAAAAAACCAAAACAAAAAAATAAGCAACAAAACAGAGACCGAACAGTTGCCTGCAAATGAAATCACCTGGCGAGCTGCCTTTGGCTTTGTGCTTCTGTGCTGCCGCTTGTTTGGCTTTTAATTATGGCGACTGCGGCGACGCAAACAATAAATTTTCGATATATACAGGTGTATATATATATATATATATAAGCGGGCCAAGATATGTATGTTCGGCGGGGAGGGGGTTGGATATACTACAACTCTCTCGCACGTTTGCATATTCATGGCAGTTCGCATTATTAATTCATTTTGCGCAATGCGAAAATTAATTAGCCATGAAAAGTGAATCGACCGCAAAACAATTCCAACGCCGCTGCGATGCATTCACATTTTCAAAATTGTTTATTATACAATTTAAGAAGAAGACGGAGGAAGACACGACCGACGACTTAGTCTCCACGATTTGACAAGTGAAACGTTCAGATTTATGTTTGATATTTCCACGGACTTGTTCGCCAAATAAATGGAAATTTAAGTATGAGCGAAAATACATGTGTTGTCATTAGCCAATGATTTAGCTACCGAATAAATCTCATAAATATTATTTGCCGAAGCTCAGCCAATCTCTATTTTGAATGCAGCCTCATTATGATACAAATTTTGAACGGAATTAATTGAAGGCCTTCAGATGAAGTGGTTCGGAGAGATCTATGGCTTTGAGATAGGAGAATTGTGGGAAGTTAAGGGGCTTAATTGGCTATGATAATGAGGGAAGTGGCAAATGACATCAGAGAAGTACGATATCTTAAACGGGAATATGCAATAATAATAGCTAATGCTTAGAATTTAAATTGAATTTGATAGAGGAAGACTCTGAACAGATTAAGTTAAGAAGAAAGACTCTTTAAGCCACAGAAAGTTAACAGAAAAAAATAGCTTAAAGCCCCCAATAAGCCGCAATTTGTGGCAGACAATTTCCATTTTCATCTTGGCAGTTTTGTTAATAGCATTTTTATCTTGGATATCTTATTCTGGGGAAAAGGAGATATTTTGAGGCAGAAAATAAAGAAACGACAATAATTTCTTCTTTATTTTTCATAATAAAATCATTTTTAATCAAAATTAACGATTTCTCAAATCAAAAACGTCTGCTAGTAATATAAAAAAGCCGCAAATTGGCCACAATGTGTGGCTAGCTTTTCCATTTTCCATTTTCTCCTCTGTATTTTGGAATATTTCGAATTGTTTAATGAAAATGGCAAGTGTAAAGTGGGCTTTAATTTGATGATAGCTAAAAACCAGAAATTCAATATAATTAGCAGCCGAATAAGCCTCAATTTGTGGCCAGATTTTCCATTTTCCACTTGCCATTTTCCCTCGGTTTTTCCGCCACTGACAATGACAGCGACGTCAGAGCGGCGACAGAGACGTCGACGTTGCTTGCTTGCATTTGTGTGCGAACACGTGCCGTTGCACCTCCCAGCCCCCAACCCTTTTGAGGGGGTTAGCCCTCCCCCCAGGGCACCATCCCCTCCTCCTCTCGTTGCCCTGTGTGTGTGTGTGTTGGTGTTTGCGGCGATTTGAGCGGAAGTGAGTGAAGTGAGTGCGCATGGCAGGCGAGAGAGCGAGGAGAGACACCGCGCGAGAGAGCGGATTGCATTTTCATGGCTAGCGTTTGTTGCGCAACATTCGCTTTTTGCCGGCCGGCGCAATGTATTTGCTGCAACAGTGTGGCATCCACACAGCCGCTGCAACAGTGTGTGTGTGTGCTGTAACCTAGAAAACTGCATTGCCACGAGCGCTGCTGTATGGGTGAAAAAGTACAGCCACGACAACAGTTGCAAGGGCCGCCATTTTGTTGTGTTCCGTGCCACGAAACTAGGCCAATTCGCCGGGCTGCCCTCTTTCGACTGCCTTCGCCTCCCCTCCCCACACTTTCTGTGTGTTTTTGCAAAAAGTTTTCCCCCCATTTTCCTTTTGTTTTTTTGGCTACTGGGCGAAATGAAATGAAATTGAAATGAATACCCGCGAAAGAGGGGAACTGGGGGGACGGTGTGCCCCTCGGGGCTCGTGGCAAACGTTTGCCAAAAGATGTTTCGCAAACATTTCGATTACATGCCGCCGCTGACCACAATGTTAAAAAGCCAACAACGATTTGTTCATGTCGCTGCCTGAAAATCGGATCGAGATAGATGTCGGTCCAATTTGTGGGCCAAGGAATGCACTTTAAATGCAGAGAAATGCATTTATTTATATTAAATTGCTTAGTTTTTGAAATAAAACTGATGTGTTCAGTAGCTCTAGGGAATTTTAATGAATTTTCCCCTTTTATTTTCGTTAAAATGTTAAAGGTTTCGAGCTTAATTCGTTTAGTTTCTTCTTAGCTGTCTTTTAAAAACTACTTTGCTTAATTGTCACGCTTCAAAAATATTAAAAACAAAATATATATTTACTTAATTAAATATATTCACTTAATACACTTAATTAAAACATATATTAACATTCTCTCAGCTTTACTTTCTTCTTCCCTTCAGCTTTTAAACAATTTAATCCCCTTTTTTGTTACTAAAAGGAATCTATAAATAAAACCTAAATGAATTGCATTTAAATACGATTTAACCTTGTTTTTTATTTAAACAAAAACCATTTGAAATTGCTCAGTCTATGGCTAGAGAATAAAAATCAATCATTCGTGATCTTACGACAATGCTTCTGAGCGGATTTTTGTAACGCTTTTCCCCTGTCTATATTTATATAGCATCGTGCAAGTGCATATATCGAATCTGGCCATAAGCAGAAGGCTGGCAAAGTGTGTCAGAGGCGCGGGCCCCAAGCCCAATGCCAAATTCCGCATTCGGCGATGCGCTCTTTTTTTTTCGGGCTCTGCCAATGCGGATGACAGTGGGCCGAAATGGGGCACTGCATTTGGTAGGGAAATGTTTACTTTTGCGGTGGTCTTTCCCTGATTTTCCTTCTTCGCAATGACAAATATAGCATGAAAATGGCCAGGTTCAAAAACTGCAGCAAGCCAGAAAAACCGAAAACCAGGGGGGAAAACAGAGGGAAAACAGCGAAGAGCCAAAAGCGAAACGGAAACGAGGCCAAACGATGAGCTGAAGCTTTTGGCTCGACTGTCCGTCCGTTCGCTTCGTTTTGTTTCGTTTCGTTTTGTCACCTTGAACATGAAAATTGGCGCTGCATTTGTGTTGTGCTCTTGCCTGCTTTTCCTCTTTTTTCCGCCTGCACTTGTGCACTTGGCACAGATCGAGAGCCCCACTAAATATGCATTTTTCCAATACGGAAAAGTCGCTGTCCGCCGGCTAACTGCGTACGTAGCGATACGTAGATACGTACGCTTATTTTTATTGCATTTTTAGCTTTGCCTTAGTCACATTTTTGCAATTATGACAAATTTATGAGTTCGTTTCTCCCACACCGACGCGACACACACTGGCAAGCACGAGTGCTGCCTGTCTGTGTGTGTGTGGGCACTCCTGCAACTGACTTTTGACGGATTGCGGCAGCCATTTTCATTTCCATTTTCATTTCCTTTGACTTGGCCTTTTGCCTTCTGTCTTTGCATTGCTTGTTGAATGCAAAAATGCCCGAGACGTGTGAGCCATTTGTCAGCTTTGCTGATAAGTTTAAGTGACGCTCTAGTTGGGGGAAAATATTTCCGAATATTTGCAATAAAGCTTTGTCATGATAAATGCCATGATATAAATATTTTAATATATATATATAAAGATATATTAAAACAAATTGCAGCTAGTGTTTTTCCAATGCCTTTCGATTGATTGCAGTCTCTGGCCAAGGGTTCGGAGTGTAGGCAGCCATTTATTCTGCTTAAGGTGTAATTACATTTTGCGCCCCAGCTGTTTCGCTTCTCAGTCATTACTCATACGCCCCGTGCCCGCTGTAGCAGCGGGTTGCCTAATCTACCAACGCAGCCAAGATGTCGACACTTTGGCCAAGTCATTTGCAGTTGCTAATGCCTCGCAAATTGCACACCGAAGGGTGAAGAATAGACGGGCAGGCAGGGTGCAGATCCAAATGGCTTTTTAGCGGCACAATTAACTTTTAATAATAACTCAATAAAGGCGAGCAGCGAGCAGCTAGCAGCGAGCAGCGAGCGGCAACGAAAGGCAAGTGGCAGAGCAAAGAAAAATGACTTATAGATAAATTTAAATCGCTTCCTAATCAGAATTCAAGGTTAACAGCCATATGAGTGAAATTAATACACACACACACGTCGCTCATGCTGACGTCGATGCTGGTTTTATGTGTACCTCAGCCTCAGCCTCAGCCTCAGTCTCAGCCAACTGCCAAAGGCAAAGCAATTGTTGCTTGTTTGAGGTGCTCGTGTGGTGTGTGTGGTGAGTGAATGTTGCTATTGCTGTCGCTCCAAGGTTGCTGCTGCTGCTGCTGCCGCTGCAGAGCCCCTCAAAGGCACTCGTACAGATTTTAATTAAATTTTTTGCCATATTTCTGCCGCTGCGCTGATCTTATTTTTCGGTTTAAAAATACTTTTTTTGTGCAGAAAGTTAAGCAGCGAGAAACGAACGAATTAATGCAGAGCCAAGGCGCAGGTGAGGCGAGGCACAGAATCATAAATATAAATTTAAGCTTATTTAAAGAGCGGCCGCCAGCAGCGTTGGGGCTTGTTCAAAAATAAATGCAAATGCAGTTGGTGCCGCAGCCACTGCTGCTGCTGTTACGGGTGTTAGTTCGCTCTTCGGATGCCAGCTGCAAAACTCGTGCACATTTGCCACACAAAAAAGGGAAAATCGGCTAAACTAAAGCATATAGATGCACCGAAAAAAATAGCATTATAAAGCTACTTTTATTCTTTAAACAATACAGAAAATCGGCTAAGCTAAAGCTTATAGAGGCACCGAAAAAAAAGAAACATTATGAAGCTACTTTTATTCGTTAAACAATATAGAAAAGGCTTGAGTTTCCGTTAGATAAAAGGCAGTAGGATGCTTATATTTATTCTAAAGTCAAGAATGACTCAAAATTCTTTAAATCAATAGATATTTCGTGAAGAAACCTTTTTAAATATCCAAATAATAAATTGGTTGTTTAGTACTTATTATAACTTGTATCTTGTATGTATCTTTAATGTATTTTTCCTAATAAAAATCATTTCTAGCAACTCAAGCAAAGTAATCCCCAATAAATGATTATTTTAGAGACTCAAGGTACCATTTAAATACATTCAATATCAATTAACAAGAAACCATTTAGAAATATAAACAATCTTAGACATTTTCAGGCTGTGTAATTACGAAATAAATATATATTAGACTCGTACAAGTGTTTGCTTTTAATTAAAACAGTTAATCATGGGTCTGACTGCGCTTCTAAATGCATGATTAATGAAGGCCTTTGTCAAATGAAGAATCATAGATCTTGACTGCGTTTTTTTTTCACAGTGCACTTTATACACACACACACACACACAGTGGGACACGTGTGCCGCGCCATGTTGGCTGGCCGCGAATGCAGTTTTCCCCTTGCTGTGTTGCTTGTGTTTGTGTTTCAACTGTCAGGCATTGCAAAAGCTTAATGCCAGCTAACCGCAACGCCCGGGCCGCTCAACAACCCCCGCCCCCCCTGCCCGGGGAGAGGGGAAGCTGAAGGGTGGAGGGGCAGCCCTGAATCACCCGCCGCGCTGTCTGCTCTGACCGTGCACTATAATTTGCCTGTTTTGCTTTGGCTTTGGTGTTTTTGTTGCCGTTTGATATTATTATAAAACAAATTAGTTGGAACAAAAAAAAAACAAACTAAAAGCAAAAACAGAAAGTATGCTATACTGTAAGTTGGAATTTGAAAAGTTTATACTGGGGAATTATGGCGTGTGCAATTAGCCGCATCTACAAAGTGAATGCCTAGGCGGCTTTCGAAAAGGGTTCAGTTCAATTAAGGCGAAAATTCAGTGGAAATTCAGTGGGAATTTCAATGAGAAGTTACGGGATCTGCGTAGTTTATGATTCAGTCGAGTTACTTGCACATGTCACCGCAAATTGTTGGCTCTGATTGCTTGACAGTTTGCATTTCAGTTTCCCTCCAGGATGGACTTGCGGCCTTGCCGCACCACCTCGGGGGCACTTCCTTTTGGCGGCCATCGGCGGCTCCGTGTGTCGTGTGTCGAGTGTGAGCCACCCATTGCGGTGGCGGTGGTGGTGACGTTGCCTTGGCCAACGCTGCCGAGCCGCTTGCCTTTCAGTTAATGGGTGGCATGGCAGCAGAGCCAGGCAGCCTTGCGGCCAGCAATTGCAATTGCAAGGGCCTTGATTAAAAGGCAAGCGGCTGTCATGGGTGGTAAATGGTAAATGGTAAATGTAAATGCACATAAATCTGCATTTTAAGTAATAACCGGCACGGCGGTGATGATGATGGTGGATGGTGGTGACTCTCCGAGACAAAAGCGAGAAGGCAGCGCATGAGTAATTTCTGGTTTGCCATCCATTGTCTCACATTATTTTATTCCGTTCCATTTAAATCGCATGACAGAGTGCGCTGTGCGAAGGTTAATCATTGATGCATCTAACAGCGACCGCACGCGCTACTTTTGCGTTGCGATACGGTGCGTATGAGTAATGTCAGCTGCCAGCTGGAGATGCCGGATTACGTATGCGCCACGTGGCCGCCTTGAAGATCTCCAATGGATTTTTTCGATTTGGATTTCGAGGCGGCTCGAGTGCATTTTGATGCGGCACATCACATAGCTGACAACTGACAATAATTGCGCACAATTAGACATTAATTGCATTCGTTCTCGGTTCCCTCCTCGCCACCCCCCCGCTGTCAGTCATCCCCCCACATCTATCCATCTGCCCGTCCAGCTGGGCTGTGTTCGATTCGAGATGCAAGATGCGGAAATGCGGCATATATCTTTTCAATTAACCAGCCACGCCTTGGCAAAATAAACTTTTCCATTGTGTTCATTTGTGCATTTGTTTGTTTGCTTGATATGTTTTTTTTTTCTTATTTTTTTTTTGTGCTCCCCGAAAGGGTGGGCGTGGCCGGGCGAGACTGACATAAATTCAAATGCGCACTCCCGGCCACAGAAATACTGACACAGACGGACGACGGAGCAGGAAGTTTGACGCTTTCGGTCAGCTTTTTTCTCGTTTGTTTTTTTTTTGGGTTGTGCAACAGGTATGGAAAGTGAAAGTGCAGCTGCTGGGAGAGCGTTTGACTAATTGAAATGAATGGAAAATTGATTGGACTTGGGCTTGAGAAGTCAAGTTGTTATGCCAAGCTCGTTTATCAAAAAAGATTCCATGCTCTGAAGGTAGGTTTATAAACCTGATAACTCTCTCTAAAATAATATCAAAAGGAGTTAAGAAAATATACTTTAGAAGCCACTACTTTAAGTACTTGAAATAAATCCATTATCAAATGTATCTAAACCTTTTTTAAATGGTATTTTCTTGCCTCAGCCTTTCTCTCAGTGTATTTTTGGGCTGGCCGGAATGAATGTAAATAGCCAGCATATGAAAATCTAATCAGACTTTCAAGGTTAACATATTCTATCGCAGCGGCTGCTGCTCACTTTGCTATTTGCTCTTCCCGCAGTTGTTGGCGGCTGTTCGTTGTAGGTTTTTTTTGTGTGTTTGCTGTTAAGAGCCCTTAAAAGCTCTAAACGAAATAGCCAAACACACGAGCCCACACACACACACACGAGGGCACACACACAGGGCACACACACGGCACACACTCGGCACATGTGTGCCGTAACTAGTTGGGCATACAGATTGCGGACAAACAAACGGGGAACGGCTGACTGTCCGTTAAAAGAGGGGGGCGTTTCGGTTCGTTTTTGTATTGTATTTTTTTTGTTCTCTGTGTCTTTTGGTTGCGTAAGTTTTGTTTCGGTTCTTGATTTCAGGCTGAGGCCCTTAAAGTTCAAACATAATTAATTAAAGAGCCGGAGCCCAGTCGCCTTGGATGATGGCTTGGCTGGCAAGGGGCTAACAGGCAGGGGCTGGCTATTGATTTTGTTCGCTTGTGTGTGAAGTTAACGAGCTGCTGACATTGCCCTTTTGTGTGATTGATGCGTTGGCAGTGGCACTTGCTGCGGCTTCCGTGCGGTCCGCGCACTTCTCTCGACATTTATTTCGATTTTTACTCCGCTTTTCCCTTGGGCGCGCCACACACACACACACGGCGTATGAGTAATGGGCGCATCAAGTATGCGCCGTGTGGCCGTGCCAAAAAATATGCCCAACCGCCCGACATTTACATAATTATGGCAATTAAAATCTATACACAAAGTTGCAATTAAAATGCAACAACCGGTCATGCTCCACCTCTCCTGACCGCATTCTACGCGTATCTATCTATCTATCTGTATCTGCTAGGTGTATCTGCTGCGTGTATCTGCTAGATGTTTTTGCTAGTTGTATCTGCTCGATGTATTCCCACTCACCTTTTTCTTGCGATCCTCCTTGAAGTCAATGACAATGCCCTCGTCCGACGTGGACACGGATGTTGTGCGTATACGAGCGCTGGCCGCGTCATGCGGCGACATTATGATGTGGCTATGTGGGCTGTGGTGGGCGTGGCCGTCATCGCTCAACGGCGGCGAAGCGGAACCGGAGCTCCAGGAGGCCGACGAGCTGCTGCCGGGACTGGAGCCCTGCAGCCGGATGTCGGCCACACCGCTCTGTAGGTTTATGAGGGCTGCCGGAATGGATGGAAATTAGGGAATTATCGAAAAAAAAACCAAGTTAAGGGATAACTTACCATCGTTACTGTGATTCTTCATAGAAATGAGGGCTTCGCATGCCTTTATCACGTCATCCTTGCTCGGATCGCTGCCATAGTCATGATGATCGCTGGGCGGACGTTTCCGGGAGCTGGAAAGTAAAAAAAAATATATTAGTCTATAGTTTTAAAAGAGTTAATTAATTATAATTAAGGTATATGATTTAAACTAGTTTTTCATAAGAAGAAAGACTTGCAAGGGTATGATCTAAGCTCAGAATAAATAGACTTTATTTCCACCTCTCTCTCCAATGGCAAATCACTTGCAGCTTTGAGCATTGACCCAGTTCTGATTCTTGATTTTATCAGCCACCCCCACAAAGTGCACAACAACATCTGCATATTGCAGTGTATATATAAAAATATATATATATACGATAAAGATATAGACACGCAGGCATCGGCTGCCTTGGCTTAGACATCAAAGCAACCGCCCAGTTGTCGTTGTAATTTGCACAGCAACAATGCGACGAGGTCTTTCCAGCGATAATCGCCTCCAGCGGCATTTCAATGCAAAACATCGCAAAACTATTTTTCCATTTAACTAATTTCTGTTTGCCTCTGAATTCCGCCCATTGTATGTGTGTGTGTGTGTGTGTTATTGTTTCGTCATTAATTGGCCTCCTTCCGATGGCCTCACATAGCTGAGGCTTTTTCCAAGCTTCGAGGCTAACTCGGTGGATATATATTTCATATATACTTCATATTCCGAGTGATGGCTTTAAGCTGTAACCTTGGCGCAACCTTCGCTGGCCGAAAATCGTAGAGATATCCTTATGAAAAGCGTTTCATGCTCGAATAAATTTAACAAAGGCAGCACACACAATGCAACCGGGCTAGTACTTGCAGGGGATGAACGAACGAAACATAAAGACGCGACAATGCCATAAATTCAAAGCATTTGAAATGGAAAAACTGATTTGGCATACGCGCCATGCCATAATCAAGCTGAGTGCCCGCTTCAGTTTGAGTTTCGAGTTGCCAGCATTCCCATAATTGAGCGATTGAGACGTCGTTATGGGCCCTACTTGCTGCGTGCCAGGATTATCTAGGAGCCAAACACCCATCCTTCAGGTGCCCACAGCTTATGCAGTTCCAGCTTCCAACTCCCGCTCCAGCTGCAGCAATTATTGATGCTTAGACTTAAGCGGCTTATGGACAGCATCCTTCAGCAGGCAGCAGCCGGAATGCAACTCCCTGGCCTCGTCCGTCCGCCTCATTGTTATCGCCCCGGCCATCTGCTTTGGGCCAAAACACAAGACACAACACTCGTGCTGCTGCTGCGACGCCATTGTGCAATGTGAAAAGCGCCGCGGGGCCGGCCAAGACGAGAGTTGGTCATAAAATGTTATTACTCTGCTACCAGGTTTTAGCCTTTTGTCTAATGCCATGGCCGGGCCGCGTCAGGCACCTACCATCTGCCTGACTCTGCTGCATTTCCGCTGCCCGTCCCAATTAAATTTACTAAACTCAACGATAAATTTCTACCGCCGATCGTTGCTAATCGCATAAAAGTCAATTCGCGCATAAATCGACATTTCCCGGCCGTGGCGAATCTGTGCTGTGCTGCACAGCACATTTTTCCCCTCTTTTCTTTTTCCTGTTTTATTTCTGATCATTTCTTTGCCGGCCGGCAAAAGGCGCGTGCCTTGAGGGGCGAAGAGAGAGAGAGCGGGCAGGAGGGGCTTTTTGGCCATCACGATGTGGCCATTTTATGCGCACAATCGGTACCGTTAGGCCGTCGTTTGCTTTCCGCCCCATTGCGCAGCATTCGCAGCTAGTCGCGCTGGAAAACAACAAAAACTTTAATAAACTGCAAGCGGCAGTTGCAGCAGCAACATTGCAAGCAACATGGTATGTGTTGCTCTCTGACCAGGTCTCCTCCTGACCAGGCCAAATTGCCCCAGAGGAGCAGAGCGTCGGCTCTGACTCCACGGCGCGTGATTGAAATGCGATATATTCGCGCCCGATTTCGGGGCCAGCTCTTGGAGCTCTCGAGCCTGGGAAATAGCCGTTTGCCATAGCCATGGCTATCATGGCCATTGCTGTGTTTTGTTAGCCATTATTTGCCCACGTCGGCTGGCCGCAATCAACAGTCAGTCGCTTGAAAAAAGAGGTGTTGAAAGCAAAATTACATTGCTCTGTGCTCGCCCGAGTGTCAGGAAGTAAGAGATGCGATATGATACGAGGCTGAGGAGGAGGAGGAGGACCTAGGCAGCAGCAAGTCGTTTGCATGCACCGGCGAAATTAGTGGAAAATTGCATGAAATTCGCTGAAACTCGACTCGATTTCTATGCGGTTTTGCAGCTTGCAATTAAACCTTATTGAATTAGCCACGTGCCCGAGATTCGCTTTTGTTTCTGGTCGTGGACTTTCACCAAATTGCATAGGGAAAGTGCGAGACAAAGCGACTCCCAGTCAACGCCAGAAATAAAGGCCCTTCGGATATCGACAAGCACAAATCTAAACAATTTTCAAGTGTAATTTATAAGCGGACAAAAATAAGAAACCCCTTGAAAAGGCACACAATCGGGAACCGAGTCGTTGCCTGATTTCTGTGATTACAGGGCCAAACAACAAAGGTGTTTTCATTCCTAAACACCACGGAAAAAATAAAACCAACTTCATTGAGGTTTTTGTGCGGAGCTTTCAGCTTATCAGTTTGCACGATAAGAGGCAAGTGAAAAGCACATATCTACGTTTATTCAAGCCAATGTCAACGGCAACAACAAAAGCGGAAATGTTCAGTTTTTGTAAGACGACAAACAGAAAAATGCAGAGCAACCAAAGGTAAATACGACTCAGATTTCGGTTCAGACCAAAGGGCGAGAACTGAAAGTAAACTATGGCAAGTGGATCGATGCTAATGGCAAGTAGTCGTCCATGCAGGAAGCTCTTCAGTTCGCCACGGTGCGTATGCGCAATGTATTCGAATCAAAACAAAAATCCCCAACACAGACAACACTCATACATATCGCACGCATTTTTTTGATTATTCAATATTTTGTGTCTACATTTGTTTTCTGTTTTTTATGATTTGTTTTTTTCTTTTTATTATTCGTCTGCCTTTTCCTTTGAAATCTATATAAAAATATGTATATGACGCTTGCTTAGTTTTGGTTTTATTTTTGGCCAGGCCAAAAGGCAGACAAGTGCCTGGGATTGTTGTTGTTAGTTGTTCAGCTCTGTCTTGGCTGTGCGTGAGGTGAGTCAATTGGCCAACTTCCTCCTCCTCTCTCTCTCACTCTCTGAGAGTTTCTTCTCATCCGAATCCGAGTGTTGTGCCTTTTGTGGCCGTTGTTTTATTTGTTTATTTTATTTAAACAAGGCGACCTCTTTTTTGTTGTTGTCCCTGTTAATTTGGAGGTTTCATTTTTTGTAGCTGACACACATATTTTTTTTGTGCTGCGTTGCCTTGTTTTCTTTTCAATCTTCTCCCTCGTTTCTTTCGTTCGCCAAAAAAAAACCGAAAAAAGAGAAAAAGTCACAATAAAATTGAGTTAAGCAAATAAAAGCCTGACTTTCTGGGGATGTGGTGGCCTCAAAGCCAGGTAGTGGCTCGTTTTTTGTTTTTTTTGCAGGTGAAATACGGCATAAAATCGAAAACATGCGTAACAGTAAAATGTGTGTGCCGCGTATTTTGTGTTATTTTTTGTGCCGAGTATTAATTCAATGGCGCAGGCGTGTTTCTGTCTCTTGCCGCCTTGCTCTCCGCTTTATCAACCCCATTTATGGACGTATGCGTGTGTTTCTCGCCAGCGGAATGTTTACTTTTGGTTTATTTTGATTGTTAGCCTCTGCTAATTTTTTTTCTTCCCTTTTTTTTTTTTGTTGTATTTTTTATTGTTGCTCACAGATAACGAAACGTCAGAGTAGGCGTAGTAAATAGTTATGCTGCCGCCGTTGTTTTCTTCTTAGTTCGTTCGTTTTTTTTTATGGCTGCTATTATTTATTCGGTGCTGGGCGGAGCACGTGCTCCCTTTAGTTTCTTGAATGGGGAGGCCTCAAATAATGGTCTAAACGTCTCGATTTCGGGCCAGGCTGGCGGCAATCATTCGCCTTCTAGTTGTTGGCAGGCAACTCAATTAACATTTAAAGCCAACGGTATTATCATTTAATTTAAGTAGCAAATGGACAGGACATAACAACAACAGCTAAGGAGAAGGCCTGAGCAATGGCAAAAATCTGCAAAACAAACCAAGAAAGCACTGTGGAAAATGGAGGGAAAAACATTTAACAGCTTTCCTTTCTTGTTCAATTTTCGGCGGGGACCCACATCGTTTACATAGCCGAATGGCGCTCTAAGCATTTTTTTTTTCTTGCTGTTGTTGTCTATTTGGCGATCCGCCCGCCCCTCTCCTCTTGGCAAATCCGAAAGGCTCCACGCCTTTTTAGAGGCTCATTTGCACAAATTACTAGCATTGCGACAACGGCCAAGGAGGCAGCCACTGTCGGGACAGCAGCAGCAGCAACAACAATGCAATTGTCTGTGGCAGCAAAAAGAAAAAAAAAACAAAGCAAAAAACAAAAAACAAAAACGGGAGGGAAAAACCAGAGGCAAAGCCAAAGCAAAAGCCCTGGCCAAAAAGGGAGGGGCAGAGAAAAGCCCAAGAAGACATTGTCACCACATTCCGGCAACGGAAGCCAGCCGGCGGCCGTAGCAGATTGGCTATCGCCATCGCCATCGCTATTGCCATTGCCCCATGGGCCCAGCTCCCCCTACCCTTTGTTGCACGTGCAAAAATAAAGGGATTTTCTTTATACAGAAAAATATATACTATACGCTTTAAGTGTGGATTTACAAATATTACAAATTAGTTGAAGATATTGCTTAATATTGATAATATAATTTTTGTCTAGCAAACTAACGTTTCCTTCTTTTTTTCCCCTGTGCACGGGGGCATGAATAAAAATCGTATTAATTCCGCGCCAATGTCGATTCTGTTCCAGCCATTTGTCGTTTGCTTTTTTCACCATTTTCTCGACCCTCTTTTTCCACTTTTCCCCTGGCACCGCCGGCGACAGGAGGCCTCAACTTGAACTTGAGACGAGCTGAACCGAACCGAACTGAAGCAGAGTAGAGCTGAGCTGAGCTGCGCTGAGGTGTGCCCCGTGGGCTTATTAGAAATGCGCGGACATGAGCGGCTTTTCCTTGCGGCTGCGGAAGGCTCCAAGCTTCAAAGTGGCCTGGGGGGGGGGCCTGAGGCCACGGTTCGGGCCTTGCACCTTGCCTTTTGCGGGCCAACGGGCACCTACTGTACACTCGGCGGTGTATTGGGCCAAAATGTTATTAGCCAGCGGCAGCCACTGCCATTTCCACTTTCTATTGTTTGAGTCTATTTTTTTTCCTTTTTGGAAATTGATAAATCGGCGAAATTGAATTTGAAAAGTTGCCTGTACATGTACACGTGACGCAGAGGATTTCCGCCATTCGTAGGCCCACTCAACAAAAAAAAAAAAAGCAACTACCAACTAGCAGCAGTCACTGACAAGAGCAATAAGCGTGTGACAGTCGAAAGGGCGTAACAAGCTGGCAGTTGTCACACGGCCATGGACAGTAGTGGTTGCAGACAGGAGTCGGGAAGGGGAAATTGGAGAGGAGGATAGACACACCTGCCGCCAGCACTCGGTATGTGGGCCGTGGCTGTCGCTTTTCCAGCTTTAGCAGCAGCTTTGCCGCTCATGTGTCACCGGCATCGCCTCCGGCTGCTTAGCATGCAGAGCGGCAAGCGTCAGGAAGCGTTGCTGTTGCTACTACTTTTACCTGAGTTGTTGTTGCCACAATTGGCAGCAACAATTTAGCGGTACTTGACCGACCGAATCAGCCACAAAGACCATGGGAATTACCCACTGTGGGCTGCAGTCAACAGTGGAAGGCAAGGCGGCATTAAAACTGAAGTGTAGGAGCACGCAATATATATATAGTAAAGAACTCTTTGTAGCCTAAGCTTAGTGTTTCCGTATTTATATTTAAAAAGGTGTTTAAACTCTCAATTACCAAATTAATTCCACAAGAAATGGGGTTTTATGTTCGAAATAAAAGTGCATGCTTTCGGCTGCAGCCAATCAATTAACCAAGTCAATTCCAATTAAGATCTTCGCTATTGGCCCACCATGCGGTGTCTGCCATTGCATTTTGGCCCAGTCGTTGCCTCGGTGCAGTTGTACGTGCGTTTGCTTTTACAGTTAGCTGCTGGTCACCGTGCACTTTGGCTAAAATGGGTTGCACACACTCGCACACAGGTGTGTGGATGGGTCCCAATGCCCCTATCAAAACGGCGACGACAACGCCAGCAAAGCAGGCGTCGTCTCCTGCATTTTGATGACCCGCGCTCTCACACTGCCCAGCATTTAATTCAATTAACAAATCGCGACGCCAACGGACAAACAACGCTCGGCACCTTAATTATCCAAAGAGGGGGAAAAGCGTTGGGAAAACCCAAATGAAAACTCCATTTAACCCTGCACTTGATTGCTTTGGCCCGAGTCAAGGTGAAGGCGTGGCGCATTGGCATTCAAATTCGAGAAAAATACGTGGAAATCCCCCTTCCGAATCCAGGGCCAACGTGACACGACAATTTGACGGAATCTTGTGGGTCACCACCACCAGCACCAGCAACAACGGAATGACAGAGCTGCAGGGCCCAGGATACAACTCCTAGACGAGTCCGAGCTCTAATTGACACAGCCCCGAGAGAGCTGCAGTTGCGCTGTTGCTAAAGTTTGCTGTTGCAGTTGCAGTTGAAGTAGAAGTTGAAGTTGAAGGAACTGCATGGCGGCAGCAATTGGCATTCCGGCAACCGCAGGCGGGCAAAATAAGCCAAATCACTGCCTGGCCTGGCCTGGTCTGGTCCGGACCTGGCTAGCGCTGGCAGGCTAGAAATCTGTAACTGTAACTGCAAATTACAGAGCTGCGCGCTGCGGTTTTGGCCAGCCTTTTTGACTTGACTTGGCCAAATGACTTTTGTCTCGAACGAAACCGGAGTGGCTTCGCAGTCATTTGCTGTCAGACATCAGTGCCAACACCCGCAGCGTTTTTGCCATTTCAATTGGAAACAACTCAATCAAATTGCCTAGACCAGGTCGGTCATTATGCACCTCCGACCGCACTACCCCTCACACTGCCGCCACACTGGTGGCCGCCCCATTTTGGCCTGAAATTGCCACAGAAAGAGAAACAATTCAATCTAATTTTGCACACATTTCTGGTTACTCGGAAATTTGCGTTTTGGCCGCAGTGCAAATGTTGCGTGCAGCACTCGAAAAACTCTGTAAACTCCATTCGGTACACTGTGAGAACTAATGGGGTAACTCAACCGAAAATATATATATTAAAAAAGCGTTTTATATAAATAACCAACTAATAAGTAACTTAAGTTTTCTTTAAGGCCGAGAGGGTCTAGGAAAATATCTATTATGTTAAATATAGGTTCGTTCTAGGCTCTCTGCATATAGTTGGTTATAGCCCGTGGTCTGCCTTCCGCCGGCCTCCTTTTCGGCCCGGTCATAAGTGCGCCCGTTAAATTTTATTGCCTGCGATTCGAAAATCGGCACACAGCGTCCCGGAATCGCCGAGCGACGGCGAACCTAAATTTATGAGCAACTGTTGATCATGCCGCATGCTTTTCGGACTCTATTGTCGGTGTGGTAGTATTTATTCGCTAGCTGTGGACACAGTAGCTCCGGCCACTAAAAATTTACTAGCTGACACAAAATGGGGGGATACATACGACTGCATTTAGCCAGCCAGCCCCATTTAAAGTGCCTTTCAACAGATTGTTTTGCCGCCCATCAACGCCTACTTTTCTCCGCGAAGAAGCGGCCTAAGAATCCGGCTATTAATGCATTCGCTTAGAAGTAAGGCGGTGAAATATATATTTTAAAGTGAATACTGACAGTTAATATGAATCCCATTAAGGGTTCATGTAATCTATGCCAGTCTCTGACCACAGGAGAGTCTCCCAAGCCCCTTAACACTTTTGGGTGGGAATACTCATGACCCTTCCGCCAAACCGCATCGATTTGACTTCAGTTACCGGATTCCTTCTTGGCACGAAACTCATTCTTGGCCAAATCATAAGCAGAAAGCAGAGGGGGAAGCAAAGTCAGGCCCAAATAGAAAGAAAAAAAAAACACAAAACAAAACTGCAATGGCATTGCTGCGATTTGAATGCAGAAATAAAATTTTACGATCAAACAAACTATTCGTGCAGAACATTGGGAAATTGTGTTTACGTTCATTGGAACGTCGGCGGTGCCCAGGCAATGGATACGTTTATGGGGGGATCTTTCGCGGCCAGAAGGGGAACCTGGCGGGGAAAGGGGGTTTCGGGAAATGGTTTTAAGGGGGGGGATACTATATAGGTTATATGCTCCCTGCTATTGGAGTGTATCTCCCTGCCCTGTCTCTCCTGCCCCGCGTGAATGCGAAATGTGAAATGCAAAATGCGAAATGCAAAATGCGAAATGCATTTCAATAATTTGCCGTCGAGGGGCCGTCGCTTAGAAAATTATTATAAATTTTTGCTCTCTCCCCCAATGTTTTGCCCCCCCTACACCGCCCCCTTACACCCTCCCTCCTGTGACTGTTGTTGTTGTTGTTGTGGCTGCATTGCCATTATCGTTGCCTTGCCGCTGGCTTTGTTTTTGTTCTGCTTCAATAATAATTTTGACCCACTTTTGCGCTCGACTTGACTTTTTATTGTACTGAAATTAAGTATTATTTTTTTACGCTCGGGTTTTTTTTTTTTTTTTTGTTGTTGTTGCTTCTTTTTGCGAGCTGTTCTCCGCGTATTTTTGAGGGCAAGACAAACAGTCGCTCATAATAATATTTGTACATAGTCTTGCCAGCAGCAGCAGCAGCAGAAAACAAAGCCAAATAGAAGAAATAAAAAAAAGAGAAGAATAAACTGGCAAATATTTTTCAAGTCTCGGCTAATTGCCGCTGCCAGCCAACTTGGATTTGAATTCTGAATTTTCCCCTCCCTTCGTTTTCCCTCCCTTAGTACTGTGTTGTTTTTCTCATTTTTGTCGTGAGCTTTCCCCCGTTGTTATTGCTAATTCCTTGACGTCACCTGAAAAAGTTGTTTTCGTCATATTGGCCTTAGAGCCGCTGAAAGGGTAGCCAGCGCTTCTCAGCCAATTTGCATTGGAAATCGTTTCGGAATAAGCCACAAATCGATCAGCCATGACTAATACATAAGCCAAGAGGGGTTTTGAGCCCCAACTTGCCTTTGTTTTTTTTAAGAAACATTCTAAGGCATGTTTGTTTATCTGTGAATTGCCTTAATTAATTGATTAAAATGTCGAAACAGCTCCGACAATTTTCTTATTTACTTCACAGACTATTTTCTTGTTGCGCCTTTGTAAAAACTTGTTGAATAATTATTTACAGCTTGGATATTGTTGTTCTGGATTGTGTTGTGTATTTTTTGTTGATTTCTTTATTATTTTTTCATATGCTTTTTTTTTTTTTTTGCAACGGTAAACTTGTTTGTAAATTATTTTTATTATTGCTGTTATGGTTGAGGGGAGGCCCCCGCCGCGTGGTGTTCTTTTTTGCTTTTCTTTGCTTGCTGCAATTTTCCCATATTGTTTGTTTTTACAATAAACGGGGGGAGGCAGGAGAGGGGTGAGTATGGGTGGGAGGGCATGCTCGCCCCACAGCGGCAGTTTGCTGTTGTTAATCATTGCAATTACAGCAGCAGCAGTGGCAGTGGCACTGGCAGTGTCAGCAATAGCAACAACAGTGCCACCAGCTAACTATAACTGAGTAACCTGGCCAATTGACGCTTACACGCTTTCATTAGAGAGGGACGAGGGGGCGACGAAGGGGGGATCAGGCGAGGGTGCTTGAGAGCGACGGAGGGGAGGGATCAGTCGAGCGTTAAAAATTAGCACTGACGCAACGCATTCGCCGCGTAAATTGACATTTACGCGATAATTACGCGCTTATTATATTTATTACCACTTTTTTCCGCATTTAATTCGCCTCCATTATATGTGCTTTTTTTCCTATCCGTTTCTGGTTCTCATTTTACTTTTTTTTTTATCATTATTTCCTTTTATTTCGCGGTATTATTATGCGTTCTTTGTCTGTCAACTGCAATTGGAGTGCCATAAAGGGACGACAGGTAATGAGAGGTTGTGAATGGAATAGGATTCTATAGAGAATCAAAGGTGGGAATGGTAATATGGGCTTGTTAAGGTTATAAGAAGATGGTAAAGGTTGGGGGTTCCCTTGGGGGTTTCCTCTTCAGATTTATATTTGTATTTTTTTTATATTTAAGCATCTAATTGGGTTAATAGGAGACTAAATAAGATCTGTAGATGCTATGTAAACTAGATAACAATTTATATGTAAATAAAATGAATATAATACTACATTTAATTGCTTTTAAATTAAAGTTTATAGAGGAAAGTCTTAATAATTAAAGTTTATAGAGGAAAGTCTTAATATTTGAAGCGGACTTTTATAGTTGAGAATCCCGAGAAACTACTGTTAAAGCGGCAAACTGTAAATATTATTCAAGCCCTGATTTATTTACCCGGCGAATTAACAAATACGGGAAATGAAAGAAAAACCTCAAGAAAAATAAAGTTCTGTTTACACAAACTATATGGCAGCAGGGGGAGAGGACAGCAGGGGTAGAATGGTTGCTAAACTATGTAAATTAATAATAATAAAAAGAGACGCATTTAAGGCAGAAGAATGCCGGGAGGGGAGGGGAAGCGACTAGATTAGGGCTGGGGAAAAGCAGGGGAGGAGGAGTGTGATATTACGTCGCATTACGCGAGAAGCGCGTGTTGCGCGCAAGGTGAGCGAGTTGTTATCATTGCACACGTGTGTGTGTGTGAGAGTCGCTCTATCAAAACCCCGTAAAGAATATGGCGACGATAGACCCTCCCTCTCTCTTTCTCTCTGTCTCTCTCTCCAGCCGGAGGAGAGCTTTGTGCTTACAGCTTATTTGCGTATCTGTGTGCGAGTGGAAAAAATACTTCCGCATTCGTTGGATTCGTATTCGTATTCACAGTGGCGCAGATTCGAAACAATAACAACTTAAAGCCGAAGACGGGGAAGGTGGGGAGGGGGGTCACCCCGGACCCAATGATAAACCGAAATTGCGGCAAACCCGGCAAAGCGCGCCCGGCACTAGTCGCGGTCTCAGTTTCAGTTTCAGTTTGAGTTTCGTTTTTAGTTTCAGTTTTAGTTTTGGCTTTGGCTTTTGTTATAGTTTCTACACAAACACACAGGGTGTATACACATGGTGCCACATGCCACAACATCTCGCGCTCTCCGCCATTGTAATTAATTAAATTAAACTGGCACAGCAGCAACAGCAGCAGCAGCAGCGACTCGCGCTGAACTCAATTGAATTTTATTTGAATTTTATTACAGACAGCCAACGGAATGGAGCGAGCGTTCGCTGTTGACTTTGTGTCTCACTTTTGGCGCATTGCAGTTGCTCTTTTTTTCCATCGACATAATCTACACGGGAAAAATAGGTGCAACTTTAGCAGCAGCTCCCTGAAAGGAGCATTTGTTTCAATAGCAACATGAATAGCAGCGATATTAACAAGAAGCAGCCACAAAAAGCAGGAGAAACATTACCAACTGCAACAATTCACAGTCAGTTATTCCAAAAGGAACAACAGAAAAATCAGCATCTCCCCACAATAGTTTCAACGGCAACATGCAGCCTCAGCAGCAACAATTGATGCAAAAGCAACAGCTGAAATTTGAGCAAATGCAACAGATTGTTGAATGCAACAGATTCAAAAGCAACATGAGCATCAGCAGCACTTTAAGAGGCAGTATCAAGACAGCAACTTTAAGAAAAGGAGCAGCAACACTTGCAACAGCGGCAGCAGCAGCCTACAACAGTTCTAACAATCACAGTCATAATTTCCAAAGCAACTGCAACAATATAGACAACAACAGCTCCAACTGCAACATAAGCAGGAGCAACACTGTGCAGCAGCGGCAACACATTAGCAACTTTTGCCGCCTCTTAGCTTTAGTTTTTCCAGCTGTTTTCAGTTTCGACTTTGGATGGTCGCTGCTGCGCTGGCATTTGCGACGCAATTGAAAAGCTCCTCTAAAGCCAATCCCCTTGTCACCAGCCCCTACCAATACCCAGTACCCTCGCCCGCACTATCACCGCCCACCACTATATAGATTCCCCCCTCCGCACTATCCATCCCCCCCCTTATCAGACATATGGCTGGACATGACGCGCCATTTTTGTGCCGCCTGCCCTGCGCTTTTTGTTTTTAGTTCCGTGCGCTCTTTCTCGCTCTCATACATACATATAAGTATGTTTTTTGCTTTCTTTATTTTGATTATTATTGTTATTATTTTTATTATCAATTGAGAACGTGGCCGGCATTCAGCGCTGCTTGCTGCTGCTGCTTTTTGCACACTTGACTAATAGTTTCGACAGCGGCGCGCGAAGCTTATCAATTGAAATTGAAATGGAATACGCAATCATCAGTGGCGAGTGACAATCGCTTCAATTGCAAGTCGGAAAATGAATGCTCTACATGGCAGATTGGGAGATATAAGTGACAAGATAGCACGCTTTATATATCAGAGTGTTTCCTTAATTGGATATTATCATAAATCATCAAAAAAGACACTAATTGTAGCCGCAAATTCGGGGGCATGGTCACACTGTATGTGCTGTCATGTTTAGTTTTAATTTTAGCCTCGATTGGTCACACTTTGTTGCTTGTAAAGAATAAGCCTAAGCCTACGTCGAACACAATTATTTATAAATTTCCCAGACTTCCTCAGCCAACATTCCCGCTTTTCCAACTTGCTGTCTCTGCTGAAACTAAAAGCTCCACTATCCCTATCCGATAAGAGCATTCACTTAGACTATGACACCCGGCGCGACTGTTCGCCTTCGTAATCAAATGTTAGTATTTCGTATTTTGTATTTTTTTTTTCTTCTTTGCCGTCGTCGTCGTCGTCGTCGTCGCCGCCTTTAAGTTCGACGTAGTCGTCGCGACGTCTGAGCGGGTAGTAATTGAAAATTTGAATTATTTTGCAATCAGTTGTCGTCCGGCGGAGCACTGCGAAACCAAAGCAGGCAGTGAGCTGGGGGCAGGGGGTCTACCCGAGTGTAAGCCGTTCTTAGAGGGGGAGGGATTTTGGTGGGAACTCTTTATGTAAGTGCAGTTACAACGTCGACGACGACGACGGCCATCGGCGGCGTCTATGCTAAATAGCCGGGGCGTGGCCGGCAAAGGGCGCAGCCGGGCGACAAGACGGAGACACAATTTTTATTATAGATATTATACATGGATCGGGCGATGTCCGTGACTTGCTGGCCGGTTCCGCTAATTTGTCGCCACTTATAAATTATTGATATGGCCCAGTCTCCACAGACGCCAATCGTTGCATATTTATGCAAAAACCAGTAAAAATCAAAAACAGAGAACACGAAACGAACGAATAAAGTGCGAATAAAAACGGGTACAACCGGCAAATGTTGTTGGGCATAAAGGAAATTATTAAACATGGCGGGGTATGCAGAATAGCCAAAAAAAGATACACAATTTTCTTGGTTAAAACAAGCCTAAAAGAAAAGGTATCTTGTCTCTGTTTAGAATTACATTTCATGGCTTAAATGTTGATTATTTTATAAAAAGAACGTTACTTTAAGTTAATTTATAAACAAATGGCTAAGAATCTTATTTTGTTTCACTTATTAGGCATTTAAAAAGATTAAATTACGTTATAGCCAAATTAGTTATTAATTTCTGTAAATAAAACATTGTACATGTTTGCTGTAGTTGCAAAAAGTCAAAGATACAAAGCCATTAAAAGACTTTGAATTCTTTTTTAATGTTCCCTGTTTTCTTAATACTCTCTTCTTTGAATTTAAGTTAAGTTTTGTTAAGTTTTGGACGGTACTCACTTGTGCTGCGGCGTCAGCGGCGGTGGCACCTCAATACTGTGTGTGGTGGTTCGTCGGCGGTCGCCACTCATGTCGGCGAGTCTGGCGAAGTCCGTGTCGCGATCCTGGTCGGCCAAGCGGGCGGAGCGTCGCGATTCCAGCAGACGCACTTCCTCCAGGCGCTTCTTCAGCTCAATGGGCTCCTGGGGGTGGAAGAACAAGGAGACTTCGGTTAGTCAGGGCCTCTTATCGCCGTGGCCTGTATTTATATTTCTTCTTTTATTTTTTATTTTGTGTTTGTGGTGAGTCACTCGCTTTAATTGTTTGTGTACAACTTTATTGAGCATCCCATTAAAAAATTAATGACCCAGTGTGGGCACTTTAAAGCGATTCCTAATTGAGCTAATGGCGAAATGGAAGTGCACATATTCCTTTCGGTATCTGCATCTAACATTGTTGCATCTGTCACGCAAGGCGGTTCTTTCTAAATAATAATAATATAACTGTGTCTATTTGGTGGCAAGTTCCCGGAATATCTAATTTGATAAAAAAAAAAAATAAAAACGCGGCTGTAATGATTTCCGAGAAGCGAAACCCAATTAAATAATAGTTCACAGGGCAGATTGGCGCAAATAGTGGCGATTCAAGGTTAATTACAGACCACAACCGCTTTCATAAGCCCTCCTTACACGTAAGCCCACCCCAAGTGTGTGCACCAGGTGAGTATGCAAAAAAAAACAAACAACAAAAAATACAAAACAAAAACGGAAAACAGAGAAAAACGTTCGAGGCGCGTGGGCGCTAATTGAGAAACCAAGTAAACTGCATCCGTAAGATATTGTTTTGATACTGCTGCGCTGCGGCGCAACCTTGAATGAGGTCACTTGGTAACAGCGGCGGCCACTACCGGACGGATGACTGCGAGCACTGCGAGCGGCAACGCCTTATAGATATTTCCTTATGCAATCACCTTTTCGCTTATTTTCAAGATCTCGCCGCGCTCAGCAATTGATTGTGACACTTATTATGCCAAACATCTGCATTCAGTTATTTTGTTTTATTTATTTATTATTTTTTCTTTGTATATTGTTTAGTTATTTATAAACTTGTAGCTGCTATGCGCTGTTTCACTTCTCTTGCACGAGTATTTGCCGTTGCACAAACTGATTTTCGCAATTCGCAGTGCTTTTGAGTTGGGATTGGATTGATTTTAGCTTGCTTTTCCCCACGCCCGGTAGCGGGGTAGCTATTTGTTGAATGTGCGTTAATTGGGCACAAAAAGCCGGCCGGCAGCGGCGACAGCGGCGACGGCGGCGGCGGCAGCAGCGACTATAACGGCAGTCTGGCAAAATGCGTCAGCAGCGGGCGCGTATCTGACGGATACGCGGCATTCACACGCACTCTCACGCTCACGCACTCGCACACACTCTCTCTTACGCGCGCCGCGCGTGTTTATTTTTAATTATTCAAATTTTCGCTTGATCTTTTGTCGGCCAACTGGCTGAATTTGAATTTGGGCTAGTAGGCCTCGTTCCCAATTTTGTTTTTATCCGCTCTCCGGGTGGAAACTTAAGCGTTAGCTCGACTTTAGCAAACTTCAGCAACTTCGGCGACTTCCACTTCACGCTCACACACGCGCCCCTGGCTTCGAACGAACTTCACTTGCACTTTTCGGCTCCCAGGGTCTTTTTCCGGTCTGCCTTTCGCTTTGCCTTCTTTCTCGGAGTTCGTGGCGGGAGTGGCGGAAAAACTGTCGGATGGTCCGGTGTACTTGCGAATTTTTTTTTGTTTGTATCTCAGGCTGCGTTGTGATGGTGCGAAAGGTTCGCGCGCGCTTTCAAGAATGATTCTGTGCTGCGCTCGCCGCGGCCGCCGGGCTTCGGGCCGCTTCGGTTCGGTACGCCTCGGCTCGGTTCGTGGCCGGTCGGCTCTTGCACTCGGCCGGCCTCGTTCGGCTTCGGCCAGCGCTGTGGCGGCTCTCTCGCGCCTGCGCTCACACACACATTTGGCATTGGGCAAATTTTCCGGTTTCTCAGTACGTTTGTTTTTGTTTCTCCGTTTTGTGCTGGCTTTTCGCATGCTTTGCCGTTTTGTTTATGTACCTCAATCTCTGCTCGGCTCAGCGCTCTGCAGCGCGCTGCTGCACTCGCACTCTCCCAGTGCGCCGCCGCTCTCTTTCACTCGGCTCGCTCCCCCGCACGAAAGTAACTCATTTACGTAACTCAAAGATACAAGTGATATCGTCGTCGTCGCTGTAGTCAGTCGCTGCTGCTGCATCTTTGAGCTTTTCCGCAAAAACTTGCTTTATATAACGATCGTCACCACCTGTGTGTGTGTGTGTGTGTGTGTTTGTGTGCCGCCCCACTCTTTTCCGATCGCCTCGTTCACTTTGATTTAAGAGCAATTAACTTTGACTTAAGAGAAGCATCTATCTTGTTTATGACGCGGCAATGACGAAAGCGCCCAGCCTCAGCTTCGTTTTCTTCTTGTTTTTTTTTGCGCCGATTCTGACAGTGCTATAATTTTTACAGTTTTCTATGTTTTCCCCTGTTTTCCCTTTGAGCTGGGCTCATGCTGGGATTTTTACACTTCGCCGGGGATTTCTGGCGGGACTTAATGCCATCATCTTTATGCAGTGTTTATGGCGGACACACTAAAAACTTGATGAAGCTTTTGCACATGTAGTTCACGGCTCTCGGGGGCGAAGCGGAGCAGGGGGCGTGTCTTCTCTAAGGGGCAGGGACTAGTAGAATTTTTAAACTTGGATTTAAAGTAACAGATTCAACGAAAAGTGGAAAATATCTTACTTAAACCCATTTAAATATAACTTTTTTACATTAATTTGTAATTATACCGATTTATTTATATTTATTTGTGATTTGTTTATATTTATTTGTTATTTGTTCATATATATTAAGGTTTATTTACCTTTATCTGTTATTATTTTAATTTATATATGCCTACTTCCATTGATTTTTGATTTGTTTTTAAATGCTTAATGTTTTTCTTCAAATTTAAATATTACTTCTACTTCTATCAAGTCCTTCTGATAAATAAACCCTCTACAAGGCTTCCAAGAAACAATATTTACACAGTTTAATTGAATAAAATGTTTCTGAACCTTAAAACAATATAAAAGATGCGGTATTCTATTAAAAGATACTTTTCATAGAATTCCGCTATAGATACGTACTTGCAGAACACCAGTTGTCTGTTAAGGACTGTCGCGCCTGCTGGGGTTGGTTGCTTGACCCCGATTCCCTGTATTGAGTAAGGTCTCCCCTTATCAGGGTTCCACGGAACAAGATGTTTGCTCAGCGGCCTGACGAGCTGGTGGAACCTTTAGCGACCGCAGCGACCCATTCGCCACAACCAGTTCTGGGTTATCGGGTCTTCTGCCGCCGCGCTCAAGTGAAAGTGCAAACTTGTTTGTCACTCGCTCCGAAACGGAGATTAAGCGTCGGTCTTGGCGGCTCAAAACCCCATTTTCGAATCGTGGCGAAACCAAAATATTTGGCCAGTGCGTTCCCGGCGATTAGGCTGACCAAAACGCTGATAGTCTGCCACTTATCTGTTGTGGCAAAGGCTGGTCTTGCCACCACGAAAAAGTGGGCAAAACCGCGTACGCCGCCGCTGCAGCCTGGGAATACCGCCGGAGTGCGATTACGGAGCAGACGGAGAGTCTGATAAGCGGCATTGATAAGCAGCGACCGCAGGGGCGAGGCAGCAAAACAATCGAGGTAAACAATGATCGAATGAGGGCTGGCGGACCTTGTATCTGACAGATACACACGCCTCGTATCCGTATCCGTATCGGTGTCTGTATCTGTATCGGTGGCGCATGCGCCACATCGTCATTATGTTTATCAGGCAAACGTGGCGAGCCCCGCGAACCCTCTCCTGTGCTCCTCTCCGGCGATCACTTGGAAATGCGGTAACGCGTGCCGGAAACCTGAGTGGCATGCGAAATCGTAAGCATTCTCCCCCACGAAATGAGCTCAACTTTTTCGCAAATTCCGAATTCAAATCGGGCTCCCTATGGGCCACTCAAAACTGTGTCGGAAGTGGGGCTAATTATGGCATATCGATTGCCTGCTAGATAAATATTTGCCTAGAGCCGAAGGAGAGCTGTGCAATTATTGGTAATTAGATAGCTGAGGGGTTTTCCAAGTGCTTTTATAAGTTTCAAATCGGGGTTACTTCTATTTGTATTCTTAAATATGTTTTAATTTATGGAAATCTATACAAAATACAGCGATTTGTAATCCTAGACTTACACCACACCTAATTTATGACAAGTAGCCCTACTTTGCTGACTTTTAACCATAACTTAGATCTTTCTGTGCCCCGTTGATCATGCCACCCCTGAGCCCTGATCATGCTACAAGCACCCCTTGTTCAGTGACCATCCCCCGCTGGCTGGCCATCGCCATTGACAGCCAGTTAAACCCAATTAAAGGCTATCTGCCCGATGGCATCTGTAACTGTATCTGTATCTGTATATCTATCTGTAACCGAGAGTGGCTCATTGACCGGCCATGGTCCGGAGTCCGGGCCGGCGGAGTGCCGGACTGGCAGAGTTTGTTTTTCCGCTCGCCTCATTTGTTTGACTAACCCAATGCGGCCCAGAAGGTTGCTGCAGCTAATTGCCCATTACCTTGGGCCGAGGCAATTTTTACTTGAGACCGAGAGCTGACTGCAGCCAGTCTTTCAGAGACTTTCAAATGCCAGTCGAAGGCTGCCTGCCTGCTGCCTGCTGCCAGCTGCCGTCGTCGTCGTCGTCGTCTTGTGCAATGCTCTCCGTCGCTGCACTGCAAATTGTTTTGATCTTTTTTTAATGGCTTTCCGGGCTTTAGTGGGTAACAAAAAAGTAAATACAAATCACATACCATATAAAAAGAGAAAGAGGCAGATAATATTCAAGCTATAATATTCAAGTAATATTCTTAATTTTCTTTTAAAACTTTCAAGACAGCATCTCATAAAGAAACTATAAATGTTAGACTTATTCTTAGTAATATTCTTAGGGGTTTTCTTTGGCAAATGACCTGATTATTATCCCAGTGTGATCCCTGTCTCCGGCTGCTGCAATTTTCGCAAGAATACGCGAGAGTTGCCCACGTGCTGGGCATTTGGGTTAATTGTCTGTGGATTAGGCAGCGGCCATTGTTGCACTTTTGTGCATTGAAAGCCGCTTAGCGCCTGGCAATTTTGACACCCTGCCGCCGATATGGGGAAATATGCACTGCAATATGCCCATACCCGTATATAAGTATATATTGTACTATAGTCACCAGTCTCCCTCTGGGGGCTGAGTCAGCTGCGGAGCGCTGAACGATAATAAATTCTGCCATTGTCATTTGACGCGTTACGAAAACGGAACATTCGCCAGCCGTCTGTCTGGCTTTGTCTTTATTTACACGCTTAGTAAATGCTAAGAGTACCGAGTATAAATGGCAATAACACAATTTACGTAATGCTCCATGTTCCGATCATGCAACTTGGACTGGAAAATCGAAGGGGAAATGGATATTCCCAGCCAGCAGAAATCGAAAATGCAATTGAATGACAAATTGTCTTGGGATCGCACATCGCACATCGCACCCGCTGACTCAATGGCATTATATATGTTTTTTTTTTTTTGTTGGGATTTATATCGGGTGCCGGAAGTGTGTGAGGTTCACATGGGCGGGGCATGGGCACTACTCCCTCCCCCCTCTTTCGAACCATTTGAGTCATTCAGCAGGTCGCAGCAAATGGAATTGAATATTGTTCGCATTTATTTCGTTTTTTTTGTGTGTTGTGTGTGCCTTCGCTGTGTCTAAATTGAAAGCCACTTAACCCATTTTCGAGCATAATGCGAAACAGTTTTCGAGCTGTCCAGGGTGGGGAGGGGGTAGGGGGAATGTGAGGCACGGCACACTCTCTGTTATGCTTTATTAGATCTCGGATGCCACCGAAGTTTTAATAAACAACCGCAGCAACGGCGCAACGGCGACCGGCCAGAGAAGTCATTAAAGAAACTGTATTTTCTTTGGCCGACGCCGCAGTTTTGTGGGTCATTATATAAGACCGATCACTGAATTTTAAAACCGAACACAAACACACACACACAGATAAATGTATGCCCAATTCGCTGTGCTTTCGCAATGGCTGTCTGGTCAGGTCTGGTCAGTTATAAAATATATAAAAAAAATGATGCAAGTTGCAGGCACACAACAAGAAATAATGAAGATTTTTTTGGAACTATATAAGAAGGGTTTAAAAGAAGGTAAAATCGAATTTAAAATAATTATATTATATATATGTACATATATATACTATATTATTTTTATTTGGGCTAAAATCTTATTAGAAATAAACATAACAAAGTATGGATAACTTCTTTGTTACTGCTTTTGCTATTACCTTGTTTTTTAACTTTACCCTTCTATTTATTCTAGTGAGTTTATTATTTATTATTTATTTTAGCCACTTATATTTGTTATTAAAGGGTTTTAGCAAAACTCCAGGTATATTTTGGTTAAATTATATACACTTAAATCGATACACAAATCTTTTTATATAGAAAGGTTTGCCTAGACGCGTTTCGCCTGAAACCTAAGTCTGATTAGGCTCAGTGGAGATTTTGCTTATTTACATTAATTTTATTTATATTTTAAACTTATAGAGTTAGAGATTCGCATTAAATAATATATATTTCGATAATATATACAAAACAAAAATAAACGTAATTAAATATTTAAAATAAAAGCAATATATTAATAGTTATATTGTTTCATGAAAGAAACTAAGGAAACCATGTTTCTATAAATATTGTATGAAAAATACAAGTAAGAGTATTTATTCCAATACATTTTTAAAAGAACTATGTAATTTTACTTCTAAATTTTACATATTTCTACAAATATTCTTGAAAACTATATAATCTTGCGACTTAAGTTATTTTTTCCAGCCTCTTTAATCTACAATGACAGGTAATACTTTCATCTTACTCTCCTATTAAACCATAGCCCTGGCAAATGAGCTTATCAATAAATGAAATATTTTAATTAAATTCACAAAAGTCAAGCCAGTTTCTTACAGTTTTCCGCTGTGATCATCGACGGATCTCTGATCCCCAGATCTGTGGGTGGTATTAGCCACCACCCGTGGCTTTCGGGGTTAGTTCAAGTTGAGCACCGCAAACATTATGCAAACGCGGAGGAAACGCGCCAACTGACACCTGACTGTGAGCTGAAATAAAAGCTCAATTTGGCAATTGCCGCATAATTCGTTTTCCAAGCCAGCCAGCCAGACTGTCGTCTGGCAAGACAACAACTTTCCCAAAACAAAAATCAAAACGAAAATGTTGCCAGCGGAAAAAAACACTTCAAACTCTGTTTCTGTTTTACGTTTTTTTTTTTTCGAGTTTCTAAGTAGCACGTACGTAACGTGGCTAACGGTTAATTTCGCTATTGCTTGATTTTCCATGTTTTTCTTGGCCTTTTTCTTAGACAGCTGAAAATTGAAAACATAAACATAACTGTAATTGCGGCGTAATTGCAGCGGATAGAAGCGGAAAACGAAAGTGCAGCGAATAGAGAAGCATTCGCATATAATAATTGTGACCGAAAACAATTTTAAATGCTTAACAATTTCAATCGCCAGCGAGTCGAATTTGTTTTTCTTTTTTTTTTTTACCATTTTCGAAAGCGCCCCCCTTTTAGTTTTTGGATGATTCGCCAAAGAGGGGGATGGGAGAGCGAGCACTGGCACTGGCGGTTGTGTGGTGCAACAATGAAATTGAATTTGATTTCTTGATCGCCGAGCCAAGCGAGCACTCCACGAAATCTGACCAAAGACCAGACAAACACAGCCAAGTGAAAGTAAAAGATACAAAAAAAAAAGAAAAAAAACACAAAAAACCGAAAAAGTGAAACAAAAAGCAACGTCTCGGCTTTCCATGGGTACACGAGTATTATGAAACGCAACTCGTTGGGAGTTGGGAATAGATGGATGGCGAAGGATGAGAGGTGGAGCGGTGGTTCAGGTGGAGCCAGGTGAGCAGACAAGCTGGCAATGCTGGCAAAGCTGGCAAGTCATGGCGCCGATCGGCAGCAGGTGCGAGAAACTTTGGGGCAACGGCATTGACTCCGCCACTCCACCACCATCAATATCGAATTGAAATTCAAATTCAAATACCACTCGTGTTGAGTCGATGGCGTTGTTCGCACATTTTGGCCAAGAGAGCGTGTCTGGGGGCCATAGACGCATTCGCATTAACGGTTAATTGCCAAAGTGGTCCAGAGATGATGATGATGGAGCACTCGACTGCAACTCGAGGCTAGGCGATTGACTTGTCAAGACCTCGAAATCGATAATCCCGCCGTAGACAAGCTGTATTTCCACTACCAGGGTTGCAAAAGATCGAAGAGAAATCACATAGGCTTTAAATATCGAAATAATCGGAAAGTCTAAACTCGATACAACATCTGTGAATTAACACAGAAATCATAAAGAACTAATTATTATGAAGTCATTTTATGTATTTAATTTGGAAATAAATTAGGTTTAAGGTCATAAAAATACTATACCGATAAGCAATGATATCGATTATTATTATAAACACTACAAATATCTACCACTTGTACCTAAACAAATTAGGGAGCTCTAAAAACAAACGCTTTGTGCAATTAGATTTTTATATTCCAGCTTACTATAAATACTAGAGAATATCTCCTTGTTATCGCCCGTATCTGTATCCTAATACCCGCAATAATTGCTCCCATTCAAGAGTCTTAAGAATAAAAGAATATTCACAACTAATTGGAATAAAGTAATATTAACATTATTGATACTATTGGGTAGACATATTAGATTAAAATACTACAACGATAGGCAATAATATCGATTATTATAAAAAAACACTCAAAATATCTATAAATTGTACCTAAACAAATTAAGAAGCTCTGAACACAAAAACTTCATATATCAAGATATTTACAAGCCAGCTTATTTTAAATACTAGAGAAGATCTCCTTGTTATCGAATATCGTCTCAGTTATCGCCCGTATCTCTACCCGCTTGCCATCCCTAATCCCCCCCCACCAATTGCTCCCATTCAAGAGTCTTAACAAAAAAAAGAAGCCATTTACAGTGCCAGATTGATGTTCGTCGGTTGCTGGGCGGTTGAAAATCGAAATTGGTAGCTAAAAAAAAAAAAGCTCGGGGGCAAAGCCATCTCTTCCCCGACCGGGCTACTGTTGCTGCCTCTCCGCACGATTACCGTTATGTCGGCAACTGTCTGTGTGTGTCTCCATTTGCCGGCTAGCTGGCAGCCGCAGCTACATAGCTACCTGCTGATTTCAAAACATTAACTTAATTTTTTCCCATTTTTCCTCCACCATCGCGCTTGGCACTTGGAATTAATTATGCGTTTGCGCTCAATTTGTAGCCCAAGTAATTTACCGGGGAGCGGGGGGCGGCAGCGGCTAGTGGGCGTGGCCAGACGCTGCTTGTAGCAGCAGGTGAAAGATTTGCGGGTGGCTTCCCATTCGGATTTGGCCACGGCACCGTGGAGTTTTCACAATGGCTTGAAATCGCGCCGCCTCGGGGGCTGGCTCTGTGGCAACATCTTGGCTTGGCTTTGGTAGGCCGATAGAAGTTTCGGTAAATAGAGATTTTAATTAGACGATTGGCTCGTCGGCCAGCACCTTGCACTTCTGCCTGACTAATGGTGCAGTGTGTGCTTGGGTAATTAATTTCCCAGCGGGGAGCGCCCTGGTGAAAGTACAAAGGGGGTAAAAATTGAAGTGCGGTTACAGTCACTGGTTTTGGCACTAACTTTTGCCCCCGATATCGCTCATTTGACGCGTTGGACACCTGGGCGTATGAGTGATCTCGAAGACGGCAGCGGTTTCTCCCCAACTCCTCCTGCATTCAAATCAATCTGCCAGCCTGTTCTGGATTTTTCAATTTCTCGCTGCTTTATGGCTGCTTTTCAGTGCACACTTTCCACCACCACCAGCAACAGCAACCATAACAACAACTATAATCACACACATCTGCATCTGTTAATGCCAAGGTGGCAAAGTATCTATTAGATGCCGTTAACTGTAACTGCAGTCTTTTTATTCGCTGGCAACACGCAGCGCTCGCTCGCTCGCAGTGCTTTTCCAACAACAGCGAATATGGACTTTCCAGCTGCAATTACGGGGACAGGAAACGGCGAATCAGAAGCGACGGCGGCAAACGCTTTCGGGATCCAGTTGTTGCATTATCCTGCGGCAAGCGAAATGCCATAATTTAATACAGCGAGCACGCGCGGGTTTTTAAGTTTATTTGATTGGCAGCTCACGAAAGCCTTTTTAGAGTCATAAAACTTAATGATTCTCGAATTAGCCATTTGATAGGCTTCCTCCACCACGAATATGCATAGGGACATGACGAATTCCAGCCCATTATCGGCTAGATACAGATACGAGTTAGCGGCCGCGGAGTAATGAGCCCGAATGTGGGCCAACTCATGTCGAGGCTATGCAATTATGCTCCGCGGAGAACGAGAACCGGGCCAAGGCGGTCCGCGGCGACTCATACTCATACTCATACTCGCACTCAGATGTGGAGCCCCAGCCAGGCAGCCAGAGCATTATAATTATTTCGCTTCACTTTTGACATTTTGCCTCGGCATCCGCTATCTCCTCCACCTGGGCAATTGTATCTTTCTGGCCAGAACAACAATGGGAACAACGAGGTACGGCACTAAATTAGCATTAGCATTAACCCGGAAACTTACGCAGCTGCGCCTGCCTCCCAGCCTGACTCATGTGGCAAGTTGTGGCAACCGTGTTGCATGCAGCTCCCTGCCTGCTGCAGGTGTGGCCTGTCCCAGTTGGCTGACTGGCTGGCTGACTGGCTGACTGGCGGAGTTGCAAATTAACTTGTTTGCCATGCGATTAGATGCCGCAAATTTATGGTTTATATGATTTTGGCCAACCAAGCAAGAAGTGGGCCAGGCCAGGCCATGCTCTGCCCATATGCCGAGAAGATGATTTTTCCCTAGCATTCTTTCAACCATTCAGACACATCTGCGTCTGGGTGACCCACTTGCCAAACGGAAAGTGAAAACACGCCTGGCCTTAATTGAATATTTGGGCCATTCGCCCGCCTGCCGTTGCGGCGCGGAAACTTATAAAATTTGCAAAGGAAAAAAAAACTTGCGAAGCCGCACAATGCAAAAAGTTTGCCTTTTTGGAATGCGAATTCGGCATGGCAAACGAGTTGGAAAGTGCGAATTTTTGCACGTCTTGGTATTAGCATAAAACGCAAAGCCAAATGCAAAATAAAAACCAAAATAAAAATATAAAAAAACAGCAGACAGAGAAGAAAAAACGAAAAAAACACCATAAACTACAAAAGACCTTAGAAGACAATGTGAAAGAAACTGTTTCGAGTTGCTTAATGCTTTAAATGTGCCAGAGATATAAAAACAAACAATTTATACATTTAAACGGCTTCATTAAAGCCCGAGGGGAGCTATAATTTAACAAAGGAAAACTAAAGAAAAGTGAGAATATAAACTAGAAACAAAAGTTTCCTAAGTTGCAAAGCGTTCTTGAAATATTTGCAATAATCCCCTGCTTGCATCATTTTATTTATAATCTTTGCCACCCAGGAAATTCTAATCAAGTTTTTGCATAAAAAAATATACAAAATAAAATAGTGGAAAAAAATAAAATCCCAAAGCTAGACTCCACGATAAACAGATATCCGGGGAGGCAACAAAAATAGCTTTATTGCCGCCCCGCTCTGCTGGCCTCTGGCGATTTTGTATCTCAAGTGGAGCTCGGACTTCACACTAGCTTAACACTTTCGAGTGGCGGCGAATAAAACGTATCTCATGGATGCGGCTCTGTGTCTGTATCTGCGCCTGTGCAGCCAGCTGCTGATGTGCTACGCAAACAATGATTGGCATTCGCTGCTATCTTTCGCCGGCCGCTTTTTGCTCTTGCTTCTGCTTTAGATTTTTGCTGCTGCTGCTGCTGCCGCTGCTGCCTTGTCGAAGTATTTGCACAAAATTGCCAAGATGCGAAGCGCAGGAGGCGGGCTGCTTTGAAAACTTTTGAAATTGTTGCCCATTTGCCATGATATGCCAGGCGGCGGCATGGACGGCATGTGGCATGGGCCACTTGCTGGCAAATAACTTAAAGCCGGCTCATGGAAACTAAAGTTTAATTAAGGAATCTCCCTCGCCCGACCACGGCTTTGTTCACAAAGAAATTAACTGGCAAAGAGAGGCCTGTGAACCCGCTAACTAGCAGTTGCCCAACAACATAATTGAAAGTGGATTCCCGAATGCAATCGAATGGGAGACGAAGCCACAATAAACAATAAAGCAAATACACAAAGTAATTGTAAAGTATCTTCCTTATTTGTTTAATATTTTAGGATATACTCGCTAACAACACCCCCATTTTAAAGTAAAAACCAACCTACGCCACATATACTGTTCAGTTTGTAAAATCTTTGAAACTATTGAGGTTTATTTCACTTAATTGCACATCATAAATCATTTAGCTAAGTTTCCCATGGCCTTGCAATATCTAAATCATTAATAATGAAACCCCTGGACTGCAATTCCTTCACTTACCAAACCTGCTGCACTTCTAAACTTACGCTATATCCATACATTATCTTAGGGGTTTAGTTAAGCATCGCAAATCGCGTATACGCACCTGCAACGAAAGGAGAGCAGTAAAAAAAAAGTGGGTTAAAAGGCTGTTTAACTGTTCAATAAAGCGTGGCAACAAAATGTTGCATTTAAATTGCCGCAGCAGAAACACCGGTGATTGTAAATTTGCCCGCTAGATTTTTTTTTTGTTGGCAACAGCTGTTGTTTTGCTGTTGCCGGTAAACGTAAACACCTGTAAGCCACAAATCGCCGGGAAAAGAGCCGCAGCAGCAACAATTGCCGCCATAAAGCAATTGGATTGTTTAAGTTGTTGCATAAAGCAAAGTTGCTCCCACTTTAAGTGGCGAGGTGGCGAAGTGGGAGAAGAAATCGCCGGCTTTCTGCCGTGCGAAAAAAGTGAAAGTAATGCAACGTAGTTACGGCAACAATGGCCAAACGGTAGCCAATAAGCCATAAACAACGAAAACAAACTCCAACTGGCACTTGGGAGGAGAAGTCTTAGAGAAAATATATATAAATTTCCACAGGTGAATGAATTTGAATTCAGCCAAAGGCGGCAACAACAGCCAAACAAAGTTTTGCAAAACTGCAAAACGGCAAAACGCCTGAGATTTGCAGGCAAAGAATTTGCGGGGCGGTAAAAGTGCCGGAGGAAGTGTCGTGGTAATTGAGCGGCTGTCCGGTCAGAAAGGTTGAGTTGTCAAAACTAACGAGCAGCACTAAATGATCAGCCATAATGCATGAGAAATCCACAGACAAGCTGACAAACACCATCGGCTGGCGAAAACCTATGAAGGCTAAGTACACGCGAAAGAAAATTTGATTTAATTGATATAACTTACTGAATAAAATGAATAAATAAATAAGGGAGTAATCAATAGGGGGAGCAGGTATATTTTATAAAATATAATTTACATCTTTTTTAAACCTTTCCTATATTATTAATACATTTTTCTAGAAACAAAATGCATCAGGGAATATTTCTTATAAGAACAAACATACAAAAGACAAGAAGCTGGCGTGGAAATCTTGTTATAATACACAGTTGTGATAGATATTTCAATATTTATCATTGAGATTTATAGCATTATAAACAACATAAACTGTTTTTTCTTGTCCCTTAAGAAAGTTTAATTATAACATTTAAGTTGAAGATCAAAATAAATATCTAAAGACATACAAATAACCTTCGATAAAGATACTTAAACCCACTTTAGAGATAACCGCTTGATCTTTCTTTCGGTGTATGCATTTGAATGCGGAAATGTTTGCTTTTCGGGTTGGGTAAATCTACGAGTAAATACATCCAAACACAGAGGGTATCTCTGTGGCTATTTGGTAGTACGTTCGCACTGCTGCTGATATTGGTGTGTGGTCAAAACGGAGGTGGATTTGCGGCTGTTTTATTTGCAGAAATTGTTAGCGCTAGTTCGAACATGGCGCTGCCTTGATGCCTTCCGCTATTTATCTTGCAGATACGCCTTGACAATTGAGCAAAATGCAGATATAAACAACTGGCGGCAAGTGGAGCGTGACACTGTCGTAGATTTATGCCGCCAATCAAAACAAAGGAGAATCGAAAAATATTCTCCAAGACCGTAAGCCAATATTTACCAATTTATTTTTCAATTGTCTCATTTTTCACTCGCTGCATGCGTTGTCTGTCTACCTGGCTAGTTTTTACTGGGAATAATCTAGGCGGCTTGTGTCGTACCATTGACCTTTGACCCAGGCAGGAATGCAGGGGCAAACGCAGCACACGCACACACACTCACTTGACTCACATAGATACGCGGCAAAGGCAAAGGTATCTGCGGCCATGTTTCGGCGCTCAACACCTTTTCCCCGGAATTCTCAAACATTCTGACCGCAGTCAATGATTACGAGACGCTGCTCCTCGTTGTCGGCTTTGCCACCTTGCCCGTCTGCACTTGTATTTACTTTGTTTTATCTTTGTCTCCGTCGAGGCATAATATTTTAGCCAGGTTCAGGTGCTGCGAGCGGCCTAATTAGAGAGAGAGCCTCGCACGGTGTGTGGAGGAGGGGTAGAGATGGCCACTTAATTTCGAGACAACTGCATGTAATTAAAGGCGAAATATACCTGAGACTGAACCTCAAACACACACACACAGCAGCCTGTTAATTTATTCAAACTCGTTGAGGCCGCCGAAAAAGAAAAAGAGAAGAAAAAGGAATGGGGAATGGGAAATGGGAACTGGGAAAAGATACCTAAAAATAGTCACGTGGATATAGAATGCACCCAAGAGAGTTTCCCTGGCCGCCCTCATCAGGTTTTGTTCGTCTCCCCCGCCCTATGCGTATGCGTGGAAATGTTAATGGGGTCATTTGCCCGGCGGCACATCGAAGACAGATCCCGCCCGACCGCTCTCAAGTGCATTTATTTAAATTTCACGCTTTGGTCCCGTGGCATCGTGTGGGGGACCCTCGAACTATATTTCTCCAAGGTGCCAGACCTTTGTATATGGAAATTTCAAATTAATTATGAGTCTTACTTATCGGAAAATATGTTTAAGGTTAACTAATTGAATATAGTTGAAGGAAAGCGGTTTTCTCCACCCAGAAATGTTTCATAATCTATGAAATAAACAACAAAGAAGTTCAGCACTATCCGGAAATTGCTAAAAGATATATTATATATGTAACCCCCTTCGCGTTTAAGCCATAAACTTCTCTATTTGGCCATTCGCTCTCGTTCGCTGACATTTGTAATCGACAACAATTGCATCATTTGCACCTGCATAGATAGCCGAGCAGAAAGTTTTTTGCTCAATTGGCTGGCGGCCGTGTGTTGGCCAAGTTAACAACAACTTGCCAGTGGCTGATAAGCCGAGTGTTTCGTAATATTTTTGGCCCGCTGTTATCGGGGCTGGCGTAGCCAGTGCAAGTGCAAACAAAGGCCACAAAGGCATGCGGTCAACAGCATGGCCAACGCGGTTGGGTTTCGGGCCAACAACTTCCGCAACGGGTTATCGGGCCTCACGTGCCTGTTGCTTGCACACCGAATGCTCCGCTCCCCGCTCTGTCCCCTAATCATCTGCTATCTACTGCCGCTAAGCGGAACGCATCCGTCGCCGCACACACACGTGTCATTCGCAAATCGCAACTTTGGCACGTCCCAGATTTTTGCAGTGTACGGATGGGTCAAGGGGGTAAGAAATAAAAGCCTGACATTAATCTCGATTTTTTGCATTATTTCGCACAGCTGCGACAAAGTGGCAGCAAATCATCGGCAATCTTTCTACACTTTTTTGTTTTGTTTTCTATTTGTTCGTGTCGTTTGTGCTTTATTTCTAATTAGCTCATTATATGCGACTTAATTGTTCATTGTCACCACTCGGTTCGGTTGTCTAATCGTCAACTGGCATTCGATAGCAGCAGATGCATCTGCTATTAATGCGCACTTAGCAATATCGCCTTTGTGGAGTTACTCTACCCCCTGGGCGATCTTGATTTCATTTATATACTGACCCTACTCTTATTTACCTATTTGGGAAAACTAAAATTGAGAGCAAAGCTTGTTTATTTGTCAAAGTTAATGATTTTTCATTGTCGAGTGGCACACTTTGCCCAAAGATTTAAGTTTCCCTCCTCGCGAAAGCGTCGCCAGGTGAAAATTCCTTAAGTGCTTTTTATGCACACGTTCAACAATGAGGAAATCTTTACGAGCACATCTGCCGCATAAAGTGCCCCGTCCCGGGGCAAAGAGCTAAAGCCGCTGCGGAGTTGGGTATCCACATCCACATCCCAGACCGAGACCGAGTCCGAGTTGCAAGTCAACTTGTTCTGTTGTGGCAATTAATTACGGCCGGCAGCGGTTGACAGTTAACTGGGCTGCTGTTTTCATAGCGGCCGCTTTACTATTTGATCTTTGCACTTCGATAAAGAAACGTGTGGCGATGCGTGGATCGGGGCAGCCAGCCCAACCAGGAAGTGTAAGCGAATTATTACCCACTTGCCACGCCCACTGTGTGGCTGGTTGTGTGACATTTAAAAGAAAGAAAATAACACAAGTCATGAAAAGGCCAGGACTGAGGTTCTAGGAAATGTAAAAGGCCAGGCTTGTGGAAATTTAAATAGTATTAAGATCTATTAGGTCTAAAAATATATATTTACTAAGGAAATAAAATGAACTGTGGGTAAACAGATATCTTCTTTATAAATTATTTGTATTTAATTGTTTTAAAAAAACCTTTTGTTTACAAAAAAACTAATAAATGATGTTGGAGAAACCTGCAATAACTAATGATGAATCATAAACTTTATTGATTTTATTTAAAAACCAATTTATTAAAGGGGACTAATCTTTATTAATGTATAAGGCTTAACACTGAATTATGATTGCATATTATAAGCATTAATTTAATTAATTGTAGAGGGGATTATCCAAATGAATTGATTAATAATAATTCAAGTATTAAACACATTCTATAAATAATATTTATGTTTTTTCCATATTAATTTAACAATTGCCTCGCGTATCCATGCCAGTAGTTCATTTTACAATTCTTGACACCGGACAGACCTCAAATCATATTTGTCAGACATTTATTATTGCATACTCTCATTAGCCACTAATTTGTTTCCCAATTTATTATTTTTGTTTGTGTCTTGCCCTGTTTTTTCTTTTTGGGAATGAGGTCAACTTGAAGGGAAGCGGAAAATGCCAGGGTTGGGGTGGAGAAAACTGTCGAAGCGTTAAGCAACTAACTGCTTGGCAGGTTGAGGCAATCAGCGGGTCGTTGTTTATGCAACTCACGCATCGGAAGGAACGACAGAATGGATGGAAAACTCAAAGACACAGACACATTTTCCTCCACTGTCAGCTTGGCGTTTTGTTTTACATTTCACCCGCACCACGGAGTGGGTTAATGGGAAAACTTTTGGATTCAATTAGAGGCGAGGGCTAAGGGCAAGCATGGGCCGATACAGCGACACAGAGATACAGTTGGGGCATTCGACTGTGAAGTTCAAATTACAAATTGGGTAACAATTGGAGGAACCGCTGGCGGAGAAGTCTCGCAACTTGCAACTCGCAACTAATAAACGATATTTGTGAACTCTTGACTCGACTCCATCCATGCCACGCTATGCGCCATTCCAAAACCAATTCCAATTCCAATTCCACTTCCAATTCAATCAAGCCCCAGCCAGGGCCGTCGCCGCAGTTATTATGTAATATCTATGTACACACACAGTACTATATCTTTAGCCGAGAATCGAGCGAGCGCAAGGTCTCGCCTTTGCCATCTATTTGGCTGTCAGCATTTGGGTCTTTAAGCCGCAAATGAAAAATGAAATGGACAAAAACTGAAGCCAAAAACAACGAAAATTGTTTACAAAACGATACGCTTGGCCTCAGCGACACCCGGAGACCCCGGAGTCGGGCGCCACTCCCAGAACCCCAGACTCAAGACCCCCGAAACCCCTTTCCCCATCCCCCAAAAACTGTAAGCCCGAAAAACCGCGCAGGCGCGGCAGTTTTACTTGACGTTTGCCACATAAATTTTGCAGGCAATTTTATGCAAGCCACAAACAGTAAAAATGGGGGAAAAATAAAAAGCCGACGGAGCCTTGGAAATCCAACTTTGCATACTTGCCACGACGCCTGATTAATTTATAAGTTTTTCCTTTTATTTTCGGGCCAAAAAGTGTGACATTTGAGAGCAGCAGCTCGTGCGGGGAAACTCGCCCCTCGACGACTCGCTTTTAATTTGCTCATCCGTGTTCGCGCCCTTGTCGATGCATATCTGGGCATTAACCACCACAGGGAACATGGAAAAAGTGTCCGAAACAGCGTCGTCGTTGTCGGGAGCATGCAATTTACCAATTTACCTAATTGCCACACTTTTTTCGCTAGCCAACAGCAATTTTATTGTGTGTCTTGAGACGGGTTTTTCGGCGCGCCACAAACTGTCCACTGCCATTGAGCCTTTCCGAAAATCATTTCACAAAATCTAATTGAGCCATTAGAACCGACTCCATAGCCATGAACTAGTTTCGGTGGGAATACGTTCACGTATTTTCCATAATTTCCATATTTTCCATAAAATGTGTCACTTATTTTTGGCATTCTGTGCGTGTGAGTGAGTTGTTTCTCTCTCGACCGAATCATAAAAATTTACATATTCCAATCGAATGCAGCTGCAAACACACACCACACCACACATTGGAGTCTCCGTGTGCGTTTGATGTTGCCCCAGAAATGCCGACGCCCCCGCATTAACCTTCCCGCTGCTGCCACTTTGTGAGCAATTTAATTAGCCATGAAGGCCCAGCGCCGTCTGAATCACTCTTGGCCGAAAAGTGTTTCATGTTAATAACTTTCAAAGGCGATTTCATGTTAATGGAAAGCCAAGGTGGAATTAATTCATCCTTTTCCTGGACGCTAATGCACTAATTAGTAGCTGCAAGTTTTCACCAGCATAATCACCTTACCAACTTATGTTTAAATAGTGGCCATTATGAATAACTAATACCCTTTCTCGGTCGTGGAGGCGTCGATGGCAAATTCGAGGGAAACGATTTCCACTCAGATGCTCGAAAATGTCTCAACAAGACTCGAGAGCGAGTACGAAAAATCTGAAGATTGATTCACTTGAGGGCCACTTGAAAGATGTCCGATTCGGGTTATTCAAAGTGCATGTTAAATTAATTATGCGCCGAAAATAAAAATATAAAATAAAGGAACACGAGCTGAGCAGCAGCAAAACGAGAATTAACGCAACACGCGGCGGCATTAACTCAAACAGAAAGGAATCAAAAGCCGCTCAAGTAGCCGTTCAAGTCGTTTTTTATTTCTTTGCTTTCGCAGCAGACGGCTGACGGAAAAAAGGCAAATAAGCTAAAAACAAAAACAAAAAATGTTTTAACACTTTTAGCAGACGACAAGCCGATAAGCGGCTACCAAAAAAATAAAGGAAAACATTTCAAGAGGACTAAGTGGCAAGAAGACGACGTGGAAAGTACACTTACTTGGGGGTTTTCAGGGGATTAATAAAGCAGTAACTTGGTTTATTTTGAAACAAAAGAAAAGGGAAGATTATTAAGATTATTAATTGCAATTATCTGCGAAAGAAATTCCAGTGATTCATATGGTTGTTAATATTGAATACTATTAAAGTAAATCCCTGAAAAATCCCTTGTTTTTTAACCCCCCGTTAGGGTATCGAATCAAAACAAGGAACAATCCCCATGTGGGCTGAGAACGGACATCAATTTTGTTAAGAGTTGAATGCGCCATCAGCTGTCTCAATATATATATGGCCGACTTATCGCGATCGGGCCGGACATTGTCTTGGCCAGCTCTCTGGTCATTTGCTTAAATGAGTTGGCAAAATAAATAAGCAGGGCTTACACGGCCAGGCCGAGTGGGTGTGGCAGAAGGTGAAAGAGCCAACAGGCAAAGCCACTTTCATGCGGATTAAATTTAATTTTATGACTCCTGCTGCCCGTTGCACTTGCTCGAGATTTCTCGTCGGAACGTGTATTTTTTTTTTTTCTTTCTTGCCTGCTTTGAATTAGTCGCCAAGTCACAATAAAACCGTTTAATTTGCTCGCTGTGACATTTTAGTGGCAATTAACTGAGACAGCGACTTTGTTGCATGCAGCAACAGCAGCAGCAGCAGCAACAGTTGTTGGCCAATTTTGGGCCGGCCCGGTTGCAAGCCGGCCGGTCTGTGCCGGCCATAAACCAGCTGTCGTGGCTTGCATTTTCCACTTGGCAGCTCCAAATTTGGCCATATTCGTCGCTGGTTTGTTAGCCAGTTAGCCTGGCCAGACAATTTGGCGTTTTATGCAATTGCCATTGCAACAACTCCCGACTCCCGGCTCTCGGCTCTCGACACTCTCAACTGTGGTAAGCCTGCTTGGTAATATCAATCACACACACGGGCCAGCCACAGGCTTAACGCACTCCAATTTGGCCATCAGCCGGCGAGGAGGTGATGCTGTTTTGGCCAACGCACCGAGCAAAAGGCTAATTGAAGTGGAAACAATGACCTTTCATTGTGGAAATTAGTCACAAACAATTTGTGTGGCAGTCGCTTTGATCGCCGCGTGCCGCTGCCCAAATAAGGTTAAATCTGTTAAATATTTATTAACTGAGAAATGAGTGACTTGAATTAAAAGTGAGTGAGTGGAGGGGATTTTTAAATTACTCATAATAAAGAGAGATTTCTTACCTCATTTACTAAACGGATATTGAAGCGATGGGGAAGAGCTATTAAAAATGTATTCCCTGCTTAGTTAAGCAGTCAAGATCGCGGTTGGAGGTAATTGCAGCCCGGGGATACACTCCAGCTGGAGATCGCTATTAGCTGGCAGATCCCAATGGCTGAATGAGCCTACACTTCCTTGTTAGCCAATCTGACGGAATATCCTCGGAATCAGCGTGTTCGAGGCTAATCAGACGCTTGTCGATCGCCAAACGACATGCAAACCGAGTGCATTCCGTGGGCTATATACATACATATCGTTGCCACATCAAAGTCAATGCCACCAGGCAGCCACGCAGCTCATTAATCAATGCCTGGCACAAACCAAAACAAAGAAAACGAACGCGGGCGAGTAAAAAGCAAACAAAAAGCCACTAAGTGGCGACACTTCCTCAACTCACGCCCCCAGAGAGAAGCCACGTTAACTGAAACAATAAAGATGATGCCGACGCGTTGACTGCCTTTCAGAGGAACTTCTAATTACTCGTTAATTTTCTGCTTAGTCGTCGTCGTCGTCGTCGCCGCTGGCATTCCCTCCTTGGCTCCTCCTGAATCTGAATGATTCACTTGTCAATTTCGTAAATTATTACCTCATGCCCGCCGCCGAGCGCGCAGTAAAAACCAGGCAAAAAAAAAAAGAAAAACTCCAGGGAGACAGCAAGAAAAATGCATTGGCTGTGGGCTGTCAAGGCAGCAGGCGGAGGTGGAGGGACAGGGCCAAATGGAAACAAAAGCGAATCAAGTTAATTGCCGTTAATTTCGCCATGGCACATTGGTAACAAGGAAGGTCGCCTTCGCCCCATTGCCAACGTCCACAACAATGGCAACAGCCAACAGCAACAGAGACGACGACGTTGCAATGTCTGAAATCAAATGAAATGCGTAAATTGCTCAGCTTCAGATGCGATGTCGAAGTCGAAGTCGAAGCCAATGCCAATGGCAAATGCAATTGCTACACTAGCAAATATTTTTTAAAATTAAATGCAGCTATAAAAACCATCTAACCTTGATTTATAATGAATATACGAATTTTTACGATGAAAATTAAGAATAAGAGATTAGATTTGGAGGTTATAAGTTCCTGGGAAGCATTCAAAGGTAGTTTATAAAATGTTTAAAATATTTGTGATCTAATATTTAAGAAAAAATAAAATATAAACTCTCTAAATTAGAGTTTAGATATTTATATATTTTTTGTACTTATTTAAGCAAGGCAACAAATATTCCCTCCTTTTTTTCTCAGTAAACTTAAGTGCAGCTAGCGGTAAATGTCTTTTTTTAAAGAAGTAGGAGCTAGGAGGCAAGGAGGCATTAAGCTCGGTAACAATGCCCCAATGCGAGACGATTATCCACCGACTAAGATCACGATAAGTCAACGGAGAGATAACAGATTTGATGGATGCTTTTTTCTTGGTTACAAAATCATTTACCCCGTGCCAATCGCTCTCCATTCTAATGCTGATCAATGTGCCGCGATTAATCAGCCTGATGTGAACTTATCGCAAGACAAACAAAACGGATCCATGGGATCTCTCGTTCGGTAAGAGACCATGATCGCGACCGGGGCCAGCATATAAATTGGCACACGGCTAATGATGGCTTGTGGCTGTTAGCCATCGATCAAGTGGCCCGTGCAGGGCCCGGCTAAGGCTAATGAAGCCAATAAGCCAGCCGGAGCCAACTTCTAAATGGCTGGCAATCGCATTGCGCATACGCCCCGTGTGCGGCAATTTTTCGCAAGCCACATTCTGAAAAGGCAGCAGCAGCAGCAGCAGCAGCACTTATTAGCAGCTCAATGAAATGGTAACATAAAAACAGAAATCGCGGCAAGGGGCGCAGCTTTTATTTCTTGCAATAACGAACGAATCGAATGCCACTTAACCTTGAGCTGCAAAAAGGCAACAAAAAAGACAAAACCCAAGCAATGCTCACTGAAACCAATTTTGAAAATCCGCTCACGAAAACAATTGCAAAAAGTCATTAAATAAACCAGAAACCAAAAGTGCGACACACAAAACCGATTCAGCAATCGACGAGTTGCATTCAAAAGTGGCCTCAAAACGAACAGAAAAATAAAGGCTAGAAACAATGAAAAACAACGAAAAGAGCCAACTGCATTGCAAATTAGCTAAGCGGAAACCGCGCCATGGAAAAACTCGAAAATGGCAAGGACAAAGCCTGGCCAACACACACACACACACACTCCGCCGGCTCGGTGCTCTGACTTTGCACTCTACACTCGGCACACGGCAGTGCCAATTAATTTGTTTTATGATTTTACGAGTCGGGCTCAGCCCACCCCTCCGACAAGACAAGCGGCCAAAATGCCAGCCATGGAAAATTCGCATGTAGCCGGCAGCACAAACTGGCAGCTGAAATGGCACTAAAATGTTTTCCTACTCCCCGAAATGGCTAAAAATGAAGATGGAGTTCGAAGACGATGCGTTCGTGTACAGTGTGAGAAAAATCCAAGGCATAAAATTCATGGAAATATTCATAATTGTAGGGATTTTCTTAGTTTGAAAATAACAAAGAGAAATCACAAATCCCCAAAGTTTCCCCTTTTTCTGTTGTATTAAATTGAATATTATCTTGCTGATACTTTTCTCAGTGTTGGGATGCTGACCAAGAGTAAAGCCAAGACTCTGGCCGATAGCTGGCCTCTCCAGCACCAACTCCATCTCCATCGCCGTCTCCCTGCATCGAGATACATTAGGAACGCCTCTTAATGGCCAGTTAACCGCCTTCAAATGCCTTCAGCGGGCTAAAGCCACAGCCAGAGCCAAAGCCGCAGCCACGGCCAAAGTAGAATGCAATAAAAATTGGTTAATAATGTTTTTCACAACGCCATTTTAGCCACGGCAACAACGGCAACATGAGGAGATCTAAAATATAGGTTAGCTGCATTTATCAGCAGGGAAAAAAGGGGCAACGGCCGCAGCAAATGCGAGAGCCAGACCAAAAGCAAAAGCAAAGAGCCATGGGCCAGGCACTTGGCTTTAATGTTGATGATCAGCCATCATGCTGCGTTTAACCTCTGCGCCAACTTGGCTTGTAAAAGAAATTGGGGATCGGTCCCGAGATGAAAAATACAAAATATAAAAAGAAAAACCAACAACAAGAAAAGTATGTTGAAAAAGAATCGATGCCAAACGCAGGCACATACATCTTCATTCAACAAGTTCGGGACTTGGCCAAAAAAAAAAAGAAAAGTTTTTCTTCGGGTTTCTCGTATTGGAAATCAATTTCCTTTTGGCAAAACAAATGCCACAAAAATCGTTCTCAATTATTTCGCCACCATTCTCACGTTGAAGGGAAATTCCTCAGCCATTTTCCGCACTCCGACTTTGGCTAAGTAATGTACGAGTATGAGTTCGACTGCCAAGACTGACGAGCATTGGAAAATGGCTGGAAAAAAGCAGCACAAGTAATTTCAAGTTGAATTTTTAACGCTTCGTCTTGGTTTTGGTCTTCCCAGTTAGTTGCCTTTTCTTCGGGGCTGTGGCGAAACTTTGGAAAATCATTTTAAAGTGCATCAGCAGAAGAAAGAGGTGGAGCTGGTGCTGCTGCTGCTGCAACCACAAAAACAATGCCCAGAACCATTAGCTGCCATACTGCACAGGGGCTTTATAGGGGCTTTGTTTTGCTGGCGAAAGGGGAGGGGAAAACAGGCAGCAGCATTAACCGCTCTCAATGTATTCTTCATGATTTTTGTAGGCCAACATATACGAGAGCGTCGAGCAATTTCTGTTATCTTTTGTAAATCATTTTGTTGCCACTCCACCACGACCAACTTGCAGTTTGGAAAAGAAGCTTACAGCTCGTGGCTGGCAGCTCACAGCTCTGCCCAACTCAACTCGACTCAACTGGCAATTATGGTTGCTTAGATACATGGATGCGGGAATATGGGAATATGAGACGATGCCCGCTGATGAGCGGTCCGGATAACTTGTCCCAATTTGCTGGTAAAATACAAGATCAGCCAAGTACAAAATTTCTATTTTCGCTTACGGTTTCATCTTGTCAAATTGTTTAGTTGCCATTAAAACATACCTGGAAAGATAGAAGAGGTGAAATCACACAGTTAGTCACAAGAAATATTTAATTAAGATAATAAAGAATAAAGAAAAAATAAGAAAAGCTAACATCACACGTTGATAATAAAGAAAAGTCACGAATATATATTAAATAAACTTATATATGTCGAAAAGATGTTCATGTCTTGTGTACGGAAATAAAACAGAATATACTGCATCTAATAAAAGTGTCCTAAGCTTAAGATAGTATCTTTACAGCTTCAATAGCATTGGCTATATTTAGCTTATTATCTGACTTAATATTTTTCTTATGCCATGGAAAGTAACTTATAATTATTGAGTCCTGAATGCTGTTTAACGATTTCATTTCCCTTGACTGATCAGCATTGAATACCCCCTTCTAGTTGTCTTTAGGTAACCGAGTTTGAAGTCCTATTATTATCAACCCCTAGGATCTATTATTTTTTTATAATTGCCACTACTTGGGTTCCTCAATGGAGTGGAGTTTATCCACCGGCTGATTAAGATGTCGTAATCAAAACTTCATGGCTGAACATGGCCAGATAAACCGTCTGTAATGTACACTTCTCCTCCAGTGGGCGGTCTGTTGGCGCTGGCCTGTCCGTCAATGGTGATGGCGTTGTTATGGTTGCATCTGCTCCTTCCTGCATTCTGCCTTCTGCCTTCTGTCGGGTGCTAACAAATTGATATCTCTTACATGATGATGATATTTCTTGCTTGCTGCTAAAACTATTTACACATTGTTCACATGCAATCCGCTCACAGGCGCTGGCAGCCAGTTCTGTCACTTCAGTGGGTTTATAGTTGGATTTTCTGAAGTTTTCATGTGAAATTATTTGATTTTTTCTAAGCTAAATAGTTGGGGAATATCTGCTTTTTATTTATAGTTTTGTGTACGCCTTGGTTTTGGCAATCTTTGAATATTCTTAGCTGTTTTAGTAAACTAAAATGGCCTTGCGATACCAAGCACGTGCTTGTTAGGGTTAGCTGTCAGTAGGATATAATAAAAAGTATACTGGAGTGCCGTCTGAATGTTTGCTTTAGTTAGTTAACTTAAGATAAACATTTCTAAACTGTATTTTGATATCCTTTATTTAATCAAGATTTATCTATAGTTTCCATAAAGTTTAGCTATTTTTTTTAATGTCAACACTGTCTCTGCAGACTGTATGTGTACGAGTGGGCGTGGCAGTGGGCAGATAGCATATGCTACTCGTAAATGTATCTCTGTATCCGTATCTGGATGTGCGACTGTATCTATGCCCAAACGATTTCAGTTTTTCGCTTCTATGGAAATCATTAAAAATGCAACTGAATATTGCAATGCTGATGCTGAACAATAATGTTGCTGCTTCTGCTGCTGTTATTGTTATTATCGTGGTGGCTGTTGATATCGTTTGTTGAATGATAATTTCCATTACGACTTTGAGGGGCAGCATTCCCGGCCACAGCCCCGTGGATTGGTTACGCTTCGCTGGGCTGTATCTTTTTTTTTTTTGTTTTTTTTTTTATTCGCAGTCAGATTGAGCTTCGGTATGCGTCTCTGCCTCTGCCCCTTTCATGTTGGCTTCTCTCTATTAATTAATTCAAATTGACATTGAAACCCGGCAACAATAACAAGCGGCAACAAATTGGAAAACAAGCTTCTAATGATTAGTTGCATGCCTCTCTCAGCCAGCTAACAATGTGCAAAATGCTGTTTGCGTTAACAATTCCTCTTCGTTTCTTCGTTTTCCGTGCTTCTTTGTTGTCGTTTTCACACCGTGTTTTTTCCTACTATTTTTATCTGTTTAGGTTTGTGTTTTTTGCTGTTTTTTTTGCTGTTTTTTTTGCTGCATTGTGGCTTCCTATTGCTCAAGGTCGCGCCGCTTTGAGGAAGTCGAAGTTGAAATAGCTAATTCCCAAATACTCAATGCTATGACAAGGCAAAAGAACGGTAGCTTTGCCAATTTAATTGATTGATAATCTTTTTAAATTATAGAAAAAGACGCAAAGCATTTCTGCGTTTAATATTGTTTTAAAATATTTATTTAATATTTACAATCGCAGTTGCATTGAAACCATTTGTAAATACATTTATTTTCAAACTTTATCATTCTTTTTTTACTTAAATATTTACAGCTATATGGATAAAACCTTTTCAATAATTTATTTATCAATTAGAGAAGGTAACGACTTGTGTTGCCTAATTTTTACTACATTCCCTCGCCTGATGGCATTTAATAAAACATTATTGGTTACTAAAAAGTCACTCGGCGCCGAAAGCTCGTATAAAAATCATTTCGTGCTTACCTAAAAACCTAAAAACAAGAAGAAAAAAATGTTTATATAGGAATTCAGTCGGCGTAATCAATAAATAAATTTTTCTATTTATGCAACAGCTCGACAGCGGTGCTCTGTCCCTGTCGCTGTGTCTCTCCCTCCTCTGTTAGCGGCAACATCGGGGCAACAGGCAACACTGGCCACTCTGGCAACATAACGGGCCCAGAGCGACCGACCGACCAACCGACCGGCAACTTGTCATGAATACGAATGCACATAGATAATGGAGCAAGGCGGGGGGTGCCTACACATAGTTGCATGTATGTATATATATTTTTTGTTGTATTTTTTTCTCCCCCTTCTTTTTAGTTATTTTTTGTTGTAGTTTAATTTATGCAAATAAATTTCCACTTTGCACTGAAATCAAAATGAATTAAGTGCGAGTGATAGAAAAGTTGTTTGTGTGCGTGCCTGCATATACCGTTGCTTGTGCCACTTTGAACGGGTTGAGATTTTCGATTTTTAATGCATTTATTTTTTCATTATGTACATATATATATATATATATATATATCTGTGTGCATATATATGTAGTATCAACTATATATGTCTCTTGGCCGGCCGGCGTCGATAGCTGTTGACATCGTTGGATTTTCTTCGTTTTTTTTGTTTTATTTTCTCGTTTTTCTTGGCTTTTATTTGCTTTTTATTGGTCTTGTTCAATTTGTTGTAGGCGTTGTTGTTGTTGTTGCTGTTGGCATCTCGAGACTTGGCTGGGAAACTAGTTTGGCCCGCTGACCGACCGATGACAACGCCCCAAAGTAGTCCAAGGTGCGTGAAATAAATTTTCCGAGACTCTGTCCAACAACTAATTTGATTCCACTTTGGCCTCGTCGCGTTTTTCCTTTTCAGTTATTTCTTTTATTTATGTCTGCTCTGATCAAAAAAAAATTGTTAAGACATGCATGTTCTACTGGTAGGAAAAAAAAAACCATTTAAAATCACTTTTTCACGTTTTTACAGCACCTATAATATGTTCTTTAATACAGGGTACTCTTTGCATGACAATTTCTGTTATTATTTTGCAGTGCGAATAATCTGGCCGACATATAGCATATATATATATATATATATTTTCGACACGTCACGCCATAACATGCCACGCCCATAGACGGCCGGGCTGAGTCAGAAAATCGGGCAGAGCCCGTATAAGGAAAATTGCGTAAATTAGCATAAATTACGGGATAGGTTAAGTGGAAGTTGAAAAGCGTGTACGCAATCGCCTTGAAAAATGTGCAGCGGAAATTTAAGCATAAATTGCTGACCATGACGGCGCTCGGTCAGGTGCCGCCGGGTGGGGATTGGTAGGTTGATCCTACCAAGGGGGAAGCCCCGGCTGACCGCTAATTAAGTGGAAATTTATGGAATGAAATTACATTGCCTTGCCACTGCCTTTCGAACGCGGTGTGAGCATAAAAATATGATTTTTCACTGACCATTTTGCACTGCCGGGTTACTGCCGGTCTCTCCGCCAATTTTCCGACACCAATTTGAATAAAATTGAATTAAATTCAACTTTAACACACACACACACATGGCTCACACAGCTCAATTATTTTGATGGCCCCAAAATCTGGGGGGGATTACTGTGTGTGCAACGATGGCTTAAGTTAATTTGAGGGCTTAGTCCTGACCACAAAGTAATTTACTGGCCCAGCCATCGAAGAACCCTGCCAGAATTTTCAATTTCCGCAGGACAATTTTCGGTTTTAGGTTCAAGGAACCCAACAAAAATTTATATAAAAAAAAAACATTGGTTGTGTTTTATGTTTTTTTTTTTCATCCCTCGAAGTTGATCGGTGTAAACATCGGGAGTTAATGAAATTGCGTTCAACACTTTGTGTCGCGAGTAAGTAGGTGTAGCCATATGAAACAGGTATGCAAATGAGCCTGCGTTGCCAGAGATTGTTCGACATGTAATTAAGTTGGGGAAATTAACGCATGAATTCATTTAATACCCATTGAGCCAGGGTGTGGCCGATGGTCAAGGGTTATCGCCGGCTGCCTGACACTCATTGATATAATTGTAGGGAGGAAGGACAAACAGGAATTAATTAACTGATAATCATTAAGCTAGTTGCATGTCCCCCAAACAAAATAAATATCACAGGAATTAACTGAATCAGCTCTGGCGAGGCCATTCAACTGGTTGCACTTTCTTTTTCAATAAAAAACCATTTGCTATTTATACCTCTCAGCCATTATCTCATAAACACCTGTGCCTTGAACGGAACAAAAACTGTTTAATTTAATAAACTGAAAGGCGAGAGTATTTATAAACTCCCTTTCAGCTACAGACATTAATATTTTATTGGAAGGTTGTCGACATGAAAAATTAATCAAGTTCGCTTGGCAAAACAAACAAAATCGAAAACAGGGCCAGTCTGTAAAGCCCGATATATGTATAAATCTGTAATTTAAATTTATAATAAATGGAGTTGCAAGATTTCGCCGGATGAGACAAATGCCGGCCAGCCAGCAGCACTCAATTTGATTGTACACTTTTTAGCCAATTTGCATATGGCCATATAATTCATTTTGAAAATGCCATAGCGAAAAGCGCTCGGCGAAATCAATCTGTGTAGCATTTAACATTTTATCTATCTCTCTCTCTTGAGGCCTTTATCGAATGGTGCAAACGGGTTTGGACTTGGACTTACAGGCAACCCAAAAACAAAAAAAAAACAAAATAAACAAAAAACAAAGAAGAAAAAACACAGAAAACACGTTGCACGTTACAAATGAATTACGGTTTTCCGCCGGTTCTTTGCCAAGCAAACCAGTTGTGGCGGCTCAAATTAATAAACTTATGTAGGAAAATGTGGCACGGCTGGGCCGCTCTCGGCATGTGGGTTATGGCTGTGGAAGCTAAAAATAACTTCGTCTCAATGACAACGCGGCGTATGCTCGATATGCACTTTGCGATAACTTCTTGGGCGCTCAAGTGAATGGCAACTTCTCTCTACAACTTTTACACTGTTTTCGTTGTTTTTGTTGTTTTTTTAGAGTTTTGATTGAATTATGCGATGGCGCCCCCGCCTCTTCGGCTAAAGTCTGTTTTTTTTGTGCAACGGCGCGATTACGGCATATTTTGCAGTTGGCCTCGTGGCGCCGGCAATTGCACAACAAAAATACAAAAAAAAACAAAAACAAAATAAAAGCCTAAAGAAAAAAAAATCGAAAGTGAACCTGCGACTTTCATTTTTATTTTTGTTATTTTGACTGCCACTGCTGATAGTCTTAAGCCGCTTAATTGTCTTCGTGTCAAATTGTTTGGCTTAATTTACCTTGACAGCCATAGAGAGGGCCCGTAGAGAGGGCTTACAGTGTTGCCTCATTTGTGAGTCTGATTTTGAGTCCCAGCTCCTCCCCTGCCTCCTCTGCCACAATTCAACCATCCCCCTCATCGCATTTTCCCGCCAACCAAGTGAAAGTATAATGTTTCAAGTTCGTTCGCTCTTTCTGTATGCGGAAGTTTGATTTGATTACGTGCCCCATCCAAAAGAGTGGAAAACATAAAAGATGAATGCATTAAAAATTGTGAAAATGCCTTTTGCCGGCCAGCTTTAAGTTTCAGCCAATCAGTCAGTTGGCCAGTTGAAAAATCATTTGGATTTACCAGCCTGTCCACTGCCATTTTCCAATTATTCTTAACTGCAGTGGTTTTATTAACTGAAACATAACGGAAAACATTTAAGTTTATGGCTAGGAGGTGGTTAGTTTTCCTACTAAAACACTTTAATTCCATGGACAGTGGGTTCAAGTATATTTCTGAGTAAGAAGAGGGGAAATTAGGAACATAAAACTAATGCATAAGTGAAGGTTTAATGTTGTTCTCCTTTGGGAATATATATTTAGAGGTATAAAGTTAATTGATTATCATTTGATCATTAAAATCTGAGTATTTATACTGTAAAATTTATTTTAATTTATAAAATCAACTTCCAAAACAGGCAAAACCCTGAAGCTACTACCAGTATTGTGATATATACATAACGAGTACTTTCCCATACCTTTTTTTTCTCAATCTTCAAACCTTTCGAGTTTGGCGGAATGAATTCAAAAATTGTGGCACAAGTTAACCGGATGTTGGGAGCACAATAAATGTGACTGAATTATGATATTCGTTCCCGTTCTGGATGAGTGCCAGGTGAGTGTATAGTGCGTGGTGTGGCAAGAAGGGTCTTCAAGGGGTTGGAAAATGGGAAAAAAGGGAAAAAGGGGTGGGCGGGTCATTAAGCCCTGAGCTGCGGTTTGTGGAAAAAACAAAAAAAAAATATGCGAGAAAATTCCCGTTTTCTGTGTTTTTTTTTTAATGTAAAAACAACAAGCAGCGGAAACTTTTGTGTCGACTCTTTTCCAATTCAAATAAATTAACATAAAAATACGGCAAATGGGAGTGCAAGCAAGTAAGCACATGGAATATGCGGAAATCCATGTGTGACACTTTGAACCCCTCCCCGGCATACCACGACCATAATGAGACAGTGCGATGTGAGAGCAAGTTATTGACAAAAGTCACGCAAATTGTGCGCCGCAAAATCGCATAAAATTTATGGCTGTGAAAAATGTGAGAAATTGAAATGTTAAGCAGAAAAATGACACCCAAAACCATGAGGGAATGAGCGGGATGTGGGGTGTGTGTGCGTATGCGTAATGATTATAATTATTTGCTCTGTGCGCATGAAATTATGCAACTGTTGGGGCTTGCGTTGCATTCGCTTTTGCCAGGAACTTGTATGGCTTCCACAAACCGATCGAAGTTGAATTAAATTCAGCAGGAAGTCGTCCAAGTCCGGCGGAAGCCCATTTCTTATCACAAAGCTCGTGTTTTAAGCCCGAATTGTGGCTGTAGAAATCGTGTCTTACCTGCAAGTAGAGAAGTAGAAAAAATATAATTAATATACGAAACATTTTGTAATATTCTTAGGTGGCTGTGCAATTTATGATTCGTTTTTATGCAAATTCAGAAACCGAAAAAAAACTGCACCATGGCCATGAAACCATTGCCGGCAACAACAATTATATTTACATTTTCCAACATACAACTTTGTGTTGTTGACTTTCGGTATTTTACTTTGTTGTTAATTGTTATGTTACAAATATGTAGATTTTTGTGGTTGTTCTGATGATTAAACACGCAACTGATTTCAGACCGGCTTTGCCTTGTAGCGCTCTCTTGACTGTGGCCACTCTTGACATTTTTTTGTTCGTTTTTAATTATCTTCATTTTATGTGCGGTGTTTGCATACGAAAAATTGTTTCTTAATTGAATGAAAAGTTTGCACAGTGGCTGCTGCTGCAAAAAAAAGGCGAAACCGCGAACGCATACTAATAATTGCCCCACCGCACGGCTCCTCCCACATGCACCGTGGTCGGTGCCTGATTATGTTGGCAATTAATTAAAAAACACTACAGCAGCAGCCGCGGCATGATTTGAGCTCTTGTTGCCTTGGTGGCTTAAACCTGATGCAACAAGTTGTGTGGCCCCAAAAGCGGGGAGGCGGAGCTTGCCGCTTTCCGCAGGTCATAATAATTAATTTTGCACTTTACAAAGGAGAACAAAGTGGATTGCATTTAATAACGAAAAATCGGTGCACTGAAATGTCAACTTTGAGCATTGCCGCTAAATGTCAGCAGTTGGCAAAGAGCACTAATGAAATATGAGGATATTTATGAGGTAGGACCTTTAAAAGCCCGATTTTGCAGCAAGTTTAATAGGAACGGTAGCAAGATAGCTTTGTTTTCTGATAGTTTTATTTATTAACTGATATATCTGAATTTATCTGCATTATGTTATCTTATTTGTGCTGTCTCTTTCCTCGGAAAACGTGTCAATTTTATTGAAATACAATTTATTTAAGCTGCGATTATGATGTCACGTAATTCTCTGACAAACTGCCAAACGTGCAAAACTTTCAGTTTCCTCTGTGACAAACGGTGAAAACTGCTAAGGATTCAAGACCAACTACATAGAAGTTGCATATGAAAATTTAAAACGGAACAGCAGCCATCAAAATGTTAAAGAAATCATTTTCAGGCAGCTGAAGCAATTTTCTCTCCACTGCTGACGCTTTACGACGCACTCGTAAAGAATTCGCATTCGCACACAAAAAAAATGGTCATAAACCTTGCAAGACCAAATAATAATAATAATAGTAAAAAAAAAAGAAGAAAACCCGGCATGGTGAAAGATACTAGTTCCCCAGGAAATGATCTTAGATACTCTCTTTTAGAATTCTCGCATAAGCAGGGATGTTATTGACTTCGCAGAAACTTTATATTTTTTCTTGGTATAATAAAACGAAGAAGTAGGTTAAGTAAATGCCTTAACTCTCAGCAGATGGTAGAAAATAAAGTGCTGTTCTTACAGTTACAGGAATACCCCTTAAAAGTGTACTCCGTCTTGGTAAAAAATTAATTTCGTTTGAGCGCTAATTTTTCCCAGCTTTATCTGTTGACCTTTAATGCCCCCCAAGGTGGATTTCCCTTCGGGGGACTGCTCTTCAGATATGAGTCAGGACTGCAGGACAGCAGCGGTCCTTTGTTGTCGATGGAGAACTGTCGCTTTTCGCCATTCACCTCTCGTCTCTCGCCCTTCCCCACGCCCCGTTGCCAATGCCAACGTTTATGCCAGTAAACTGGATGCTGCCAGCCCTTTGTGCGGCATTTCGAATGCATTTCTGCATGCGAATCTAAAGGGGGTAAATTGTGGGGGACAGACCCAGACCGGTTGAAGACCCATCGAATTGCCGAAAGCCCGGTAGCTGGCCAACTGATTTATGCCCGGAGTTTCGCTTTGACGAGCGGAGAGAACGGAATGCGTTGGCCAAACAAAGAAGCTGCCTGGCCAAATACTCGCACTCGCACTCGCATGTTTCAGTCTTCCCGAATGGCCATGTCCATAAATCATTTGGCCAAAACTTCTTGTTCCGAAGCGTAGGGGGATATGGACTGGGTCTGAGACTGAGGCTGGCTTAATTATGTCATGCCCTGGCCACTGGTCCAATCAATTCTCACCAGCGACCAGCGGCGATGCACTCAATTTTGCAATAGATTGAGAGATGCAACGCGCTGCCAAATCAATTTGCCCCATCAATCTGCCGCTCTCGCAATATGAGCTCAATATTTATGGAGCGCGATTGGGCTTAAATGGCCATAACCGGCTGGCGGCCAGCGGGTCTTTTGGCCAATTTGTTGTGTGCTGCTTGTTTGCTGCTTTTTTTGTTTTTGAATGCGGGATCAGATAAGGCGCCAGCGATTGATAGATCCGATCGGTTGGTGGTCCGGCATTAGTCATCCGGCGATCTCACCTCGAATTAGCAGACCCCAAGGTGCTTTTCCCCGGTTACCTGGTTCAATGGACCCATTTCCGCTAATGACGGCGGTAATAAACCAATAGAAGTGGGACACAAAAACTGATAAGTCGCCGAATGTGCACAGGAAAAAATAAGATCAGATTATGAGGGATGATGAGGGATTTATGGGACTTCCTAAAAATGTTTTACAATTGATTTTCCCTTTATTTGAAGGTTTTTATGTTTGAAAATAACCAGACGACTATTTCTGAAACACATTTAATTCTGCTTAACTGGCATATTATTAATGCAAATGGAGGACTATTCTTTTCCGTGTAGCTTGATTTCAATTGCCCATTTATGTTGGTGGTATTTCATAAATGGAATTCCGTTCGCTTTCGACTGTGGCTCCTCAACTTGTGCAACTTCCAGCTGACCACAACAATAAACAACAAACAACAAGCTCTGACAGCTTAATTAAATTGCATCTTCTGGGGCTGACAATTGCATTTTAATTAACCACAGCCGCAAATGTATAAATACGAGCCGCACTCCAAAGAGTCCTTTCCATTCGGCGAGCTGGTAACTTAATTACAGAAGCCACAGACAGCCGGCAGTTACAATCCAGCCTTCGGGGTCCTTTTAGACTACAGATGACACATCATCGGATATGTGAGGGGGGACAAGTTGTCAAAAAAAAAGAGAAAAAAAAGAAGAAGTGTTCACTTTGTGCATACGAAATATACTACGTATATATACGAGTATTTCCCAGCAAACACTGATTCTCAGGTCGCATCCTGATCTGTTCGAGGCTAAATTTGAAATTCCAATTCCAATTCCGAATCCATCTCCGTCGCCTTAACAATTTTCCCTGCGTTGCACCTCACCTTCAATTATTCAAACAAAAAGCCAGCACAAAAATGCAACGCGAACAGACACCAAAAGTTGGCGTGCCATTTTAGCATTTTTGCGTATTTGGAAATTTAGACATTGCCTTGTGCCTTGCCTTTGGATTTTGCATATTGCATATATATGTATATATATATATATTGTTGCCTGTAAAAGGAGCTGTTTGCTGTAATTCGAAACGCCTGCCAAACGACAACAAGCTGGCAACACAACGGCAAACAGCAACAGTAACAATATTGTTTGAGTTAGGGTTTCGCCATCTGACCAACCCAAACCCCCGGCTGACCTACTTGCTTCTGCCCGCACTTAAATGAATCATTTTCGGGTCTTATCTGCATATATACATATATATATACGCTGCTGCACTGCCAGCAGCCGCTAATCATATAAATTAAGGTCGTGGCCCCCGAAAAGTTAAGCTGAAGCTGCAGCATATCTCAACTTTCAAATCTGTGACGCAAAAGCCAATGAGAAAAAAAGGGAAACTCGGAGGCGACTGCACATTTGACCCATAAATTAAGCGTAATAACTTTCGAATTTCGGCATTGCATTGGCATTCTTGGGTTGGGTTTTCTCTTCAATTACCAAATCCAGGCGGAGAAAGGGCCCGGTGTATCCCGGTTGCCCTTCAGAATTCCGGCATATAAGCATCCATATGCCCTTTGTCTTCACCCAAAGTCGAGTCATCTCTCCAAGAGCGAGAAGAGAAATAAAAGTATCTGGAAACCAGAAACTGGTTGGGTGTTATAAATTCGGGGATTGCTTTTTGACTCACGCTCGGTTTACCGTTAAAGTCCAGGGAGTGTGCATGCCCTGGTTATAAATCTGATATCAAGCCGAATATATTCCACTAAAGTTCATTGATTTAATGCCTTCAACTCTGGCTTTAACTCAATAACCCAATGAGTAAGGTAAAAGGAATGAGAGTCTTGAAATGGAATGAAAAACCCCCTTAAAGTTAATCAAAAATCAACAAATTTTATAGGATAAACCCCTGAAATAAATCATTTATTATTTGCAAAGGCTATGACTGATTTAAAAAATATATAAATCCCGCTAATTAATCAATTAAAGGTTGCTAATTAAGCATTGAAAACGCGCCTTAAATGCATTGAACTTTTCCCGAGTTTCATTAACGAATTCGTATCATATATAATTACTCAAGTTAATCATAATTTCTGGATATAACCATTAACGGGTCATAAACTAAATGGCGCAAATTAAAATTCGAATAAAATAAGCGCTTGAAACACAAAACACAAAAACATATGTATGTATGTCTGCCTGGCCAATTGTCAATGAAACATGAAGGGGAGAAAAGGCATAAACCCATGAATTTTGTTAGCTGCCGATTGATTGATTGCCGCGTATTCGGTTAATTGTGCACCCCTCGCTCTCACCCAGATGTATGTATGTATAAATATGGCCAAAGGGGGACTCGTAGCAATTGATTGACATATCGCTAGGCAGTTATCGCATTGGGAAATGGTACGCACGCCAACTTGTTGCTGTTGCGATTCGCTGGAAACAATGGGCCAGGCCTAAGTGGGGAGAGAATTTCCCGGTAGGGAGGCGAGGCGAGAATGGTAGAAAATGGCAGGGTTGCCAGGGCTGTCATTGAGGCAGGGCTGCATGCACGCACAGCTGGCCAGGGTTTCCGTTTATGGTGCTAGCTCCCCATATGCATATCACCACGCTCTATGAAATTTATCAACGACTATCGCAGCGACCAGAGTGTGAGGCAAGTAAGGACTAGCTGATACCCTTTCAGTAAATTTTCTTTTAATTTTAATTTTTAACAAAGCAAGTTGAAGTGTAAAATGTTTTCTTTTATATCCTTGCAGATCCTAACTACTCATAGTGATTACATAATTTGTAATCTCGTATCCTCGCCCGTTAAGTTGTTAATGACTTGACAATCTTAAAAGCTAATAGCCAGACATCAAAGTATGCATCGCACTGATGGCTTTGACATTATTATCCCTGCCATTATTCTCTCGGTGCTTAAAACTCCATTTAGCTGGACATACCCGCCTCAATCCAAACGATGCAGGCAAATTTCAATTGCAATAATGAGCCAGAGCGAAGCTCACGTTTTCCCATTAGCATTTGGCCGTTTTTCCTCGATTTTTCTCGACTTTCCATCCCAAATAGCCATTGTCTTTCGACGGTTTGGTGGCTGCGCTAACCGTTAGGCCCCACATTGCATTGTTTTATGAGTCTGGTTAATCATATGGCAATCGGAAACCGAGGAAATGCAAGTCTGGCAGCGTGTGTATGTGCCTCCATCACGTGCGTAAGATCAATAAAAATCCAATTAAAATGCAAAAAAGTTTCATAATTATGCCAAAAGCGATTGAGAGAGAGAAAAAAAAAAAGTGAAAACCTCTTGGGGGAAATGTAGAGAAATGGCCAACTGCAAATGCAAAGGCAATAAAACAGATCCAGCGACAAAGGGGAGCCGAGTTGGGGGATAGTAACAACTTGAAGCTGAATTTTCGCGCACTTTGTTGCTAGTTATTGTAGTTTTCGCTGTTTTTGCCATTGCTGCAGTGACTTTACACGCAATTCGGTTTTTTTTTTAAACTTAGTTGCTGCCTTGGCTGCTTTTAACAACTGTTTTATGCTGTCGATTGCAGTTAAAATTAAAATGGAAATGGCTTGTAAACGACGCGCTAAAAGACATTTCGCATTTTGCACACTTTTCGCTTTTTGTCTCTTAGCGTTTTCTTCTTGTTTTTTTGTCAGTCTCTGTGCTTATGCATAAAACAAGTTAAGAAGCCAGAAGACAAAAATAACTGCTTGAAAAGATGGGGGAAAAAAAACGATAATAACCTTTTAAAATATTTATGTTTACGGCTTTTTAAATGGCAACATAATTTATGGAACGCTTGCGAATCGCGTTTGCCAGTGCGCGCTTTTATGTTAATTATCTAAAGTCAGATTTAGAGCGTATGTTTTTTTTTTGTTTTTCTTTGATTATTTGAAGCTCAAACAAACCCTAGTTCTCAATCCTATCTTGACGTTGGCGTTGGCTTCGGCTAATTAATATAAATTCCTCTGGCGGTACTTCTACAAAGGCCGGGCATTACCATGGGGATAAACAAAGCTTTCTTTCTACTGAAATCTAATACAATTTCAAAGGGCCAAAACGGCTGCAACGGAAGCGAGTGCAAAAGCTGCAATCCTGCTGCTGCCACAGCTGCTGCCACAGCTACTGCCCCTGCACTTGACAAGCTCGAGGATGGGCGCCAGCTAACTTGGCCAACTTGGCAGGTTGATGTCGTCATAAAGAGCGGTTAAATAGCAAAGTGAAATGTGAGACCCCAGTTGGGTATTTTGCAGCCAGAGCTCGGGGTAAATAAACCCGTTGAAGATGGAGAAGGGGGATATGAACTCCACCGAAGATGGTCAGGATGGTTGGGAGTGAAAGTCTTGGCCGACAGGATCCATCATCCTGACAAATCAAAGGCCTAAGAAGCCACAACAACTTGCCTACAATGTCGTCGCTCTAATTGCTGCAACACAAACACACATACGTATCGCACACACGCACACTTGCCTCAAATGTCAAATTAAATGCAAATTACATATTTGGCATTTATGACTAGAAACTGAATGTTGTTCGCCTTCTTCCCCTACCGAACCCATTAAAATGCCATCAAAATTGACGTCACTCTCTGCTGGCTGTATTGTTCCTGCATAGCAGACACTAATTTCCATCATCACCGTTAAGTAGCTTAGCAAGTGCAAACCTAATTTTTTGGGGGCACATTTCAACATTCACCCGAAGAGTTGGCCTCCGAAAAATGTTCATTTAATTGATTTATGTCTCCGCCATCATCAGCTCTGAAGAGGCCGAAATAAGACTTTTAAATGGAACTATAAATGGCTTAGCCTGAATTTCGTATTGCCTGAGTTACATGGAAAAGCTTTTACCGATAAGAAAGCAAAGGCTTCAGTCTCATAATGACTTCGATTACTGGAATTTCCATTTCAAAAGCTATCTACGAACTAAGTAGCTATTTAAATAGTTTAACCCAGTTTTGTACAGAAATAGCGCCGGTTATCTTACATATGTCGGCTTTAAATATTATTTTTAGCTTCACAAATATAAATAGTAAGCGTGCTAAATTTTTGTTAAGCGATTTTGTTACGATTTAATTAATGGGGGGAAAAAAAAAAAAAAAAAAAAATTATAAAATATAAAATTGTGTGATCCATTATAAACTTCTTCACCAATCGTGTGCGGGTGCAGCCCGCGAGCTCTATCTTTAGTCACTGCTAAGCAGTGACCGTTTCTTATCGCGAAATCGGTAAAAAAGACAACAAAGCGCTAGCTGTGCATTGCTTGCCCCTCGCCCCGCGCGCTGCGCCAGCGAGAGGTGGTTATGGATAAGTCATCTGCTCTACCGCAACCTAGTAATAGGTGCGTTAAGTTTGAGGAGATGAGAAATGTAGCTGGTGCAGACCCTGGAGAAATACGTTCCCAACTTCGCACCAGCTGTGCTGATTTATCAGCTTTTCCAGCTGGTTTGCCAGTACATCCACCGTTCACCGCCTCGATGGTGACCATCAGCAGCAACACCACTACCAGCGTAACCTGCACTATTTCGAACGCCCAAGCTAGCTTGGCCTGCACTTCTACATACACTGGGACTGCAACCGTGGCGGCCAGCATATGTTCAACGATGTCGGATGTGTACACCCTGCCGACAGTACTGGCAACTAAAGCCAAATGTTCCTTTCAGTCCCATGATCGGATCGTCAATAGGAAGCGTAAAGGCGGGATCCAGTCGTCTTTACCTGCCCCCACTCCCTCTCCGCCTCGTAAAGCTAAGCGGCAGTCCAGTGTGCCGGCATCTACATCCGC
>VNJM01001356.1:0-114332 GCA_008042475.1 Drosophila kanapiae
AACAACCCCAATTAGTACGTTCTCTTGTTTGAAAACCCCATTAAAGGCCTGCGTTACTTTTCTAGGTTCTGGTTGGCACCGCCCAGGTGATACTGGATGTAGTCGCTCAACGCTACCTGGAACTCGGCTCCGTGAGCATAGTGATTATAGACGAATGTCACCATGGTACTGGCCATCATCCCTACCGCGAGTTCATGCGCATGTTCCTTGCCGTTAACCAGAACCAGAAGCTGCCACGCGTAGTGGGCCTCACTGGAGTCCTGATTAAGGGCAATGAAATCAAGCAGGTCGCCAAGAAGCTCCAGGAGTTGGAGAAAACATTTCGTGGGAATATTATCACTGTGGTTGATTCCAAGGAAATGGAGAACGTGATGCTGTAAGGACAATTGGCTCTTGTTAATGGCAAACTCCTGTTGATATTCTCTGTCTCGCTTTTTAGCCACTCCACCAAACCCAAAGAGTTCCTGCTCCCGTATCCAGCACATAGCCACGTTTTCGAAATCGCCCGCACAATTGAAAAATATGTTGCGAGTTTCTTCAAGGTCTTGGACACAATGGAGATTGGCATTCAGCCGGTGCGCAGGTCCAAGGGATTAATGGCGATGCGTGATCCGCATAAAAAGGGAGCTATCAAGCTGCTCATCAATGACTTCCAGTTCCAGATGAAGGAGTACGGCATCTACGCCGCCTCCATAGCCATTGTCTCCTTGATAGTCGAGTTTGAAATAAAGAAGCGGCAGGCGGAGACGATCGCCCTGAAGACGATGTACAGAGGGGCCATCCGTCTGTGCGAGGAAATCCGTCATAATTTGGAATTGACGCTGCAGAGCGTGGTGGACCGCGATGAACTGGTGGATACGGAGGAGGTTATCATGAACTTCTCTACCCCGAAAGTGCAGCGATTCCTGCAATACCTGAAACGAACATTCGCCGGCATGGATCCAAAGGATATTTGCTGCTTAGTCTTCCTCGAGCGCCGGTATTCTTGCAAGTGTATTTATGGCATGTTGCTGGCCTTCATCAAGGCCACGCCGGAGCTTCGCGGTGTGCTGGTGCCGCAGTTCATGGTAGGCCGCAACTCAATCGCCCAGGACTTTGATAACATCATGGAGCGCCAGTGGCAGAAAACGGTGGGTGACGCAGAGGTTGTAATTGGACATCTTCAAGGGCTTATTACTATTTTTTCTCGTTTCACTTGAACCCCACAGGCCATCCAGCAGTTCCGGGATGGCGAGGCCAACCTAATGATCTGCTCCAGCGTGCTGGAAGAGGGCATCGATGTGCAGGCCTGCAACTATGTGATCATCCTGGATGCCATCAAGACTTTTAACATGTACGTTCAGACAAAGGGACGGGCTCGTTCTAAGGATGCCCAGTTCGTTGTGTTCTCCTCGGATATAGAGAAAGTCAAGATCTCACAGCAGATTACCCAGTATCGCGAGGCCCATGCCGAGATCAGCGAGTATCTAAAGAATCGGGTTCTCGACCGAGCTGAGCCGTACCTATACGAGATTATCGAGCACTTGCGGGACATAATACCGCCGTACCAGAACGAGCATGGCGCCCTTTTGTTGCCCGGCAGCGCTTTAATACTACTTCATCGCTATTGCCAGAGCATGCCATCGGATTCCTTTGGCTCCGTTGTTCCTTGGATTACGTTGCTCGAAGACGGGGAGCGCAAGCAGCTCTTCGGGGACCAAGCGGCTCGAAAGCCTGTTGTCTCCATTACTCTGCCACTTACTTCCAGGCTAAGGGAAACGGTTTATGTAAGCTCCAGCTGAAGAAGGCAAACATATCGAAGTTTCCAAGTCGCTTTCTTTATTCTTTTAGGGCGATCCCATGGACTGCGTGAAATCTGCCAAAATTTCGGCTGCCTTCAAGACCTGCAAGCAACTCTATCTGATGGGAGAGCTCAACGAGCGCTTTTTGCCCTTCACACTGAAGGAGCGAATGACGGCCATTGCTGACATCCACTTTGAGCACTGGAATAAGTACGGCGATGATGGTGAGTCCCTCCTCAGATTATTCTCCATCCATCTAATATTCCTCGCTCCATCCAGTGACTGCCTCGGTCCGCCAGCAGAGTGCCAATCTGCGTACCTACCAGACCGCCTGTCCCGCTGAGTTCTTCGACGCCCGACCCCGTGTGGGTGAGGTGTGCTACGCCTACGAGATCTTCCTGCAGCCGCTTTTCGAGAAAAACGATTACACGGAGCACATGTATCTGAATCTGCAGACGTCTAGCAACTATGCCCTGTTGCTGCGCAACAAGCTGCCTCGCCTGGCCGAGATGCCGCTGTTCAGCAACCAGGGTGAGGTGTGCGTTCGTGTGGCAGAGCTACCACTTGAGGTGGTCATCCAGGCTGAGGAGCAGCTGGAGTTGCTCCATCAGTTCCATGGCATGCTGTTTCGCGACATGCTTCGCATTTGGCAGCCGTACTTCGTGCTGGACCGACGCAGCAAAGAGAGCTCTTATCTGATCGCTCCCCTTACCTTGCTGAGCGATGGTCAGGGGAAGGGTATCAATTGGCCACTGGTGACCAAGTTCCAGAGATTGCCCCGCCCGCAGAAGGTCAGCGTGCAGCAGCGTAAGAAGCAACCGGCTCCCCGTCCCGAGGACTTTGAGGGCACGATCGTGACTCAGTGGTATGCCAACTACGAGGAGAAGCGAATGATAGTGACCAAGGTGCACAGGGAACTGACGCCCTCCAGCCTGATGGAGAAGAACCACCAGGACAAGACCTACTATGAGTTTACCATGTCCAAGTACAGCAATGAAATCGGTGACGTGGTGCATCCCGACCAGTTCCTGATCGAGGTAAGGGAGATCACGGAGCAGCTCAACTTCAACATCCAGAACCGGGTGAAGTCCTCGGCAGTTAGCAAAGCCAGGGCCAAAGTTATGCTCATACCGGAGCTCTGCTTCAACTTTGCCTTTCCCGGCGATCTCTGGCTCAAGGCCATATTCCTGCCGAGCATTCTGCGGCGCCTGCAATTCCTCCTCCATGCCGAGGAGCTGCGCAACCGACTCAATGCCCATCTCGGACTTGACAAGCTGCCCATTAATGGCGTTAACTATAAGCCCAAGGCCGTGGAAATCGATTGGTCGCTCAAGAGAAACGTCGATCCTCTGGGCAATGCAGTGGCCAATGAGGACTTAGAGGAGCCGCGCTCCCTGCTCGAGCCGTTGCCCACAAAGTCCATTGTGACGCAGATGGGGGCCCTCAAGATCACCGACTTTGAGAACTCCTGGCAGCAGTATATGGAGCCCAAGGATCTGTCGCGGGACATTATGAGCGCCTTTCCCATAGAGATGATCTACTACTACAATTTCACGCAGGGCCACATCGCGAAGATCGACGAAATAGAGTTGGAGGACAAGTTGTTCTGGGCGGAGACGCAGTTCAAGAAGCCCAATAAGAATATATATGGCACTAGGTCGGCGACAAAGGCGCACCATGACCTCCCAGCTCTAATGTCCGCCGAAGCTGCGACAGGTGTTCCGGGCACAGAGAGCAGCCGCCTCTCCGTCCTGCAGAAGAGCGTGTCCAATGACCACATTACGCCCGCCGAGCAGGGACAATTTCTGGCCGCCCTCACGTCGTCGGCCTGCTCGGATGTTTACGATATGGAGCGCTTGGAGGTGCTAGGCGACTCCTTCCTGAAGCTGAGCACCACGCTCTATTTGACCAGCAAATACCCGGAGTGGAACGAGGGCACACTGACGCAAGTCAAGTCGAAGTTGGTATCGAACCGCAATCTGCTGTACTGCCTCAGCGATACTGACATACCGACGCGGATCAACAACTCGCTCTTTGCGCCGAAATATACGTGGATACCGCCCAGCGTCAGCTTGCCGCACAATGTGCTGGACCTGTGGCGGGAAAAGCCGGCAGTGGCCGAGCTGGTCGGCCCGCACAATCTGCGCGCCTTGGTGCTCAGCGATGAGGAGTCGCTTATCCAGGGCACCTGCAACGAGCTGACCTATCGCAACTTTGTCGAAAGCTGTCAGAGCAATCAGAACACCTATCACGTCGGCGCTGACTTCTCCGCCGAAGTGAACTTCTGCGTGGGCCTGACCAACATTGCCGACAAGGTGGTGGCCGACACTCTGGAGGCTCTGTTGGGCGTGATCGTCATGAACTACGGACTGCAGCATGGCTTTCGGATGCTAGAGTACTTTGGTATCTGCAAGGCGGACATTGGCAAGCCACTCTCCCAGTTGCTAGACCTCAATTTGGGCGGCGCCAAGATGCGGGCAAATGTGAGCACCACGGAAATCGATGGCTTCCTCATCAATCACGTCCATCTGGAGGAGAATCTGGGCTATAAGTTCAAAGATCGCGGCTACCTGCTGCAGGCCCTTACCCATCCTTCATATCCCACAAATCGCATCACCGGCTGCTACCAGGAGCTGGAATTCGTGGGCGACGCCATTCTGGACTTCCTCATCTCTGCGCACATTTTCGAAAATAATGTCAAAATGACGCCGGGCCAGCTGACGGATCTGCGCTCGGCTCTGGTCAACAATACGACTCTGGCGTGCATTTGTGTGCGGCACAAGCTGCACTTGTTCATCCTGGCAGAGAACGCGCTGCTTTCGGAGACCGTGGCCAACTTTGTGAGTTTCCAGGAGAGCCAGGGACACCGCGTGACCAACCACGTTCGCATTCTGCTGGAAGAGAGCGACATTCAAGACAATACCCAGGACTATGACGATGACGATGGCGACTTCGAAATGGCTGAAGTGGAACCTAAAACACAGAATGCCAAGGAGAATGATGGTCCGAAAAAGGGCGACGTTAATATGTCGCAGAATGTGGATGTGCCGAAGGCCCTGGGCGATATCGTCGAGGCGTTAATTGCAGCCGTTTATCTCGATTGCCGCGACCTGAACCGCACCTGGCAGATCATCTTCAATCTCTTCGAGCCGGAAATAGAGGAATTCTCGCGCAACATTCCCATCAACCCGATACGCCAGCTCTACGAGCATAAGCTGGCCAAGCCGATATTCAGTTCGCCCAGCGTCGACAATGAAAAGGTGATGATAAGCTGCCAGTTCACCTGCATGGAGAAGTCCATCAAAGTGTACGGCTTCGGCAATAACAAGGATCAGGCCAAGATGGCCGCTGCCAAGCATGCGCTCCAAAAACTAGCCAAATGTGATGCCTAAGTCCAAGTTCTAAACTTTCTACTTGACCTACGATGATCTCCAATGAGCTTTCAAAGGACATTCGGTCTCCGAATGGTTCTCTGAAAGCTGAGTGCAGATTATCGTAGGTGAACCATAAATTTCAAAGCGAAACCAAAACCAGTTCTTCCTGACAAAGCCGTAATATTTACGAACAATTAATAGCACTTCCCTAGGTCAGTTTTGCAGCAAGGCTTTGAAATTTTTAATTTGAATGCCAAGACTCACCTAGGTCTTCAAATAGTACTGAGCTGCTTTACTCGAACTTCAAGTTCTTGTTTAAAAATAGTATATACTCGTTTATATATATTTTTTTGGGACAAAAAGTTGTTTGTGAAATTAACAATAACCAATAATTACACTCGATTGTGATTTACCCTTAACGAATTTTGCTAATTGTTCAAATCGAATTGCTACCTTTGTACCCTAGGCTAAATATCATTAATAAACCTTTTTATATTCCATTTAAAATGTAAATCAAGAGTTGTGTTTATGGGTTTGCGTTTTTATTTACCGCGTGCATGCTTTTGTGTTAGATTTACATTCGGCGACGTCGTCAACGACCGTCAAGCGCCACTTATTTACAATAAAAATAAAATGCCGAGTGCATTCTCCCCCTTGCACACCCACTCCCATCGATACTCCTCCTCCTCCTGGCCTTGCTGGGATATCCTAGTGCTTCGCGAATTACAAATTATAGTAAGTAACAATCGGAGTTATCCGTAATCGGGGGAAATCAAGTTGGTTAAGAATACACATGTTAAAACGAACCGAATAGGCACTACAATCTCGCTTACATGTTGGAATGATTAATCTAGCAAAACGAAATACGAACCTAAAACAAAGTGCGACACATACACAAGAAGGGGGGCTACAACTAAGGTGGAATGCGACGACGAGTGTGCGCATTCCGGATTGAGATAATGTAGAGATTAAATTGCTCGCCTCATCGAAAGGCACACGATTCACACGCGACAGGTGCAGTCCGGTTTATTGATGCTGCGCTGTCGGGTCTGGAGGTTGCGCAGGGCAGCGCCGCCGTACTGAATGCCACTGCCTATGCGCTCGGGATCCAGCTCCCCGGTCTCAATTTTGGCCAGAATGGTCTTCGAACACTTAAGGAAGGCCTCCTCCACGTTCTCGCCCGTCTTGGCGCTTGTCTCCAAGAAAATAAGTTCTGTGACCGGGTAGAGATCTTAGCAAGGGGAGTAAACATAGTGGTAAAAGCTAGTTAACAAACCATTCTCCTGGGCAAAGGTGCTGGCCTCGAGGAAGGTCACATCGCGCGCCTCCTCCAAGTCCTTCTTGTTGCCCACCAACAGAATCACAATGTTCGGACTGGCCAGGGTGCGGGCATCATTCAGCCAGTTTGTCAAAGCATTGAAAGAGTCCCTTGATGTGGCATCGTAGACGAGCAGAGCTCCGGCAGCTCCTCGATAGTATGATCTCGTCACCGAGCGGAATCTCTCCTGTCCGGCTGTGTCCCAGATTTGCAGCTTCACCGACTTACCGCCCACGTTTACGATCCGCGAGCCGAATTCCACGCCAATCGTGTGCGAGCTGTCGTCTTTGACTGTCAAGATGGTTTATTTATAAGGATTTCCGAATTATTCAGGCTAAAAATGCACTCAGACTTACACTTGCTCTCGATGAAGTGATGCAACAGACAACTCTTGCCACTGCCAGCACTGCCGATGATCAGGAACTTGAACAGGTAATCTAGATAAGTGCCCCGCACCAGAATTAATTAGAGACAGTCACTAATTAGTTATTTCTGTGGTGACAAACCGTATGTTTCCGACATTGTTTTTGTTCGTCTTCTGCGTAGTTTTTGTCTTCTTTGTTTGTGTTACTCAGAGGTCCCTGGGCCTATTTCCTGGCTGGTCGGTCTGCTGGCGCGGATGGGCACCAGAAAGGGCGCAGGATGCAATCGAAATACGCAATATCCAACGTTTAAAAGGTACGTTTAAACAATTAACAAATCAAAAATTTCGTTAAATGGTCTCTGAATCGTCGTTCAATAAGGCTGTTGATGGCTAACAGGAAAACACCGAGTGTCTGTGTGTGACCAGGTGCGGCTGAAACGGTGAATCTTATCGCGATTGGCCAATTGTTTACCTTTAATCTTCTGATAAATTAACAAATAGTTTGAAAAGTAATTACAATTATTACAATTTAATTGCCTTTTTTTTCGTATTTTTGCCCATAAAATCCACTGTATGTTCACCATTCCCGTGGGGATCCGAAAGATATGTCTTGATCGCGGTAAACATGACATTCTTGACTTAAAACTGCCATTATTCCTTGCAGGGATAGGCGTTGACTCATTTATTGTTCTAAATCTAGATGCAATTGCTACTGGGATTTATTGATATATGTTTACAAGTTTAATGCATTTGTTCTGCTGCCCTATCCTAAGAATCCTTTTGTTTATCCGGAACATAGTTCTGATAGCAATTAATTGGATCCTTTGCCGTGAAAACCGAGTAGGCCAACTTGCTGCCCATGAAGTTCTGAAAGTCAGAATAGGTAAATTCCATTAAATTGCACTTCTGATAAGAAAAAGACAATACCCACCTTCATGTCACCGGAAATCAGTGACCACAGATAAATGAAGACAGCAGGTATAACTGTGCACAGGATGAACAACTCGAATGTGTTCAACTCACCAAAAACTGAGACCTTCATTGTGATTTATTAATTTTCAAGCAATTTTTAGCCAATAGATCTGGGATTGTTGATGACAAATTGTTGTTCTCACGTAGGCCAGACAGGGTTGCCACCCCTCGCAACAGGTTAGTGGCCGTACTGCTTTGGTATTTTTTAGTGCATTCGAGCTGTCAACCTATTGCGAATCTTGAGATCCAGGAGAAAAGTAATTTAATCGAAGAAAATATGGCTTTCCGCATACCTTTTGGCAAGAAGCACGCTGAAATCGCGTCGTCCTTGTGAGTATTGATACGGTGCCTGGCCTCATAGTGTCAGGATTCACAGGAATTCCTGCGTACAAGGACCGCAGAGCGCACATTGCATAATCACCACATAGAACTCCAAAATAATGTCTCTCTTTGCGTAGCATCCGTTCTGGAGCTGGTTTCGGAGGAGCTGCTGGCCTGGCGGTGCTCTACTACACCGACTGGAAGGTTGTCCTGCAGTATGTGCCCATCTACGGATCCAAGTTCGACAAGAGCGACTAATTTCGCCCAAGTCAAGAGTAGACCACATTTAGCCTCGATGTTTTGCTTGGTGGAATAAATTAAGTTAAAACGACGGTCGTGTGTGTGTACAAAATGTTTATTACTGAAAAATCGTATATTACAAATAACTTCGTACAACGTCGGGCAACGGGAATCTGTTAGTCAGATTGTTAGAGCGTTCCTTCTTGGTCTTTCCCCTTCCTTCCTAGCCAACTAGTCGCTAGTGCTTAAGTAACCTTCGCTTAACATCTACATTAATAACTAACCTATTTTGATTAGGGATCGTGTAAAAAGTACATTCGAGCGCTGGAGGAGTACAAAATGATTTCTTTTTTAAAAAGAGTATTGGGAGATTGTGAATTGGAAGCCCGAATCGACCGGCGATTTGTTGACAATTAATTTGGAATTTCGCTTAATAAATTCTAGTTTGTCCTAAGGATCCGGTTCGACAAAGGAGGCGGGGAAGAGTCCGGTTTTGTGGGTGCGCGCATGCGTCCCCTTGTACCAACCATTCTTCTGCTTTCGCTGCACATAAATGATGTCGCCCACATGCAGCTCCAGTTCGATGTCGCTATTGGGTGGATACGGCACAATGCACCGGAAGCGACTGAAAAAAATCAAACAATGTCAATTAGCCAAGGACTCCTTGCCTTCCTCACGAAATCTCACCTTTCCCTCGTGCAGTAGACTGACTTGGTTGTGGCACTGGCCTTGATGGCTGCCTCGGTGATCACATTGCTGCTGGGACACAGCACATGGCCCGCATCCAAGCTGTGCGACTTCCGATGGCTGGGCGCAATAATCATATTGGCATGCAACTGCGACTGTCCACCACCACCTCCTCCTCCTCCTGTAGTCAGCGTCTGCTGCTGTCCACTTGCTGCGTAGACGACGGAAGAGGCGGGGGGCGGCGACGTCGCATTGCTGTACATGCTGCGAAAGGTGGCTGCATCTAGCGATTGCCTGGCGCTGCAATAATTTTGAAAAGTCAGTTTTCTTTGTGGCCTCTCTCGGGATTAAGTGTAACAAACCAAATCAACTGGGGACGCTCCTTGCTGCCCTTGATGCGTTGCGATCCGTAGGTAACACTAATGCTGGTGGTGGGCGCAGGCAGCTGCTTGGGCAAAAACTGTTTCTGTTGTCCCGCAGATGGTGGAGCAGCTGCTGTCGTTGTGGGGGTTTCATTGAGGGGCTGACTGTGCTGCAGTTGACTGGGACACGAGCCGGATCTGAAGGGAATGCAGAGCAACATATTAAATTCGAACTTTATATGTTAAAACACACCAGCACTCACCTCACGTGCACTGGGTGTAGTTTTGCTGTTGGCTTAGTTGTGCCTTCAACGCTGGGCGTAATGGCTTCCTTCGGGGCTTGCTGCAGCGATGCTCCTGGAGACTTTGAGCGGGTTTTCATATGCGTCAGACGTCGCATGAGTCCCACTGCCCCGGAGGAACTACTGGTGCTGCTGCTCGAAGCGGTGGCGCTGCCGGCTGCGGCTTCCTGCTTGGGTTCCGACTTCCTGCTGAACAGCGCCTCCACCGGCTTCGTCCAAACGGAGGAGCAGCTGGTGGTCGTGGCGTTGGCCTGTTGCTGACGCGGCGGCAAATCCGGTGGCTGCATGGGCAGCATGTTATTGAGCCGCACATCTTGGGCGACCACCGATTGCTGCTGCTGTGGGTGCACCTGCTGGGCGGCATCCGTGCTCTGGGGAATGTATTTCCACTGGTGCATCAGCTGCTGCTGGTCTCGGGTGCGCAAGGGCGTTAGGTAGTTGCCCGGAAAGACTCCGGTTATATCCAGCCAATTTTTGCCCTTGAACCACCCATCCACACACCGCTCGGTCACAATGTAAACGCATCCCTTCTTTAACTCCAGCTCGTCCGTCTGTCGCGGCTTATACGGGAAGAGGGCCAAGTACCCCCACGGCAAAGTGGGCGGCATCTGCTGCTGGACATTTGTCTTAAGAACCCGCGACGACTGCGAGGCGGTGGTGGGCTTGGGAGCCACCTCCAAGCGACTCAGCTCGTGGGGCAGGCTGAGGATTTCAGCCGAATGGCGATTAGTCTGAAGCAGACTCAAGGGTGCTCCTCCACCGAGGAGGGCATTCAGCGAGTGTCGCTTCTCCTTGGCTCCCTTGTCCCGGAAGCGAACCGATGCCGATCCAGAGGCCACCACATGCTGAGGCGTATTTGGCAGCGATGACTGATGATTCGGACTACAATTGTTCGAACTGGACGTGGAGCTAGAGTTGCTGCTAGCTGGTGTGCTGTTGCTGTTCGAGGATCCCGAGCTGGACTCCGTAACGACAGTGGGATCTATCATGGGAACCGGAGGTAACGCACGCTGGCCCTGCTGCTGCGGAGGCAGATGGCACGGTGGATGGTTAAGCACGCCGCTCTCCAGCAGCTTCTTGGCCGCTGTGTTCAGCTCGACGAATGCTATTGGGAATATGCCGATAGTCTGGCCCATGCGTCCTTCGGCCCAATTGTGATCGACACGGCGCAGGACGTGGATCACAGTGCTCTTCTTGAACTCGAGGCATCCCTCCTCGTCGTTGGGCCCCATCTTGAAGTCGTACATTGCGATGCACTGCGGCATGGGTAGCGGCACCGACACCTTTACGTAGTTGATGGGGAAGGTGCCCTCCTGGCCATTGGCTTGGCCCACGAACCAGTTGTTGTCGATGCGGTGCTTGAGCAGAATCAGATCCCCTTTCTTGAACTTCAGATCGCTGGCCTCGCTGGAGACGAAATCGAAGAGAGCATAGGCGTGGGGGAGTAGAAAGCGGCGCTGCTTCTGGCGTGCCGGCTGAGATTGCTGCTGAGATTGTGGCTGCTGCTGAGATTGTGGCTGCTGCTGAGATGACGGCTTCTTCTCGATATGTCTACCGGACGTAGCCGACGTCAATTCCGCCGATGGCTGCGATTTCTGTTTCTCCTCGGATTCCTCGCTCTTGCTGTCGCCCTTGCCAGCGGCTGTGGACTGCTTCATTCCTAATGGTGAAGAAAAGAGACGTAAATATCGGGCAATAGTCTTGGCGAAGAAAAAACAGTTCAATTGCCAATGCCACTTAGCCGCACTTCCAGCGTAGGCTGTTGCTGTGCCAGATGGGAGTGCGATAAGGTGCGTGGGCGGCGAAGTCTTTACCTTCCAATATTCGCATCAGTAAGACATTCGGTGGCAGCTCATCAATTCTCACCGACACCAGAATGCGGCATTCCGGACATCGCAGCTTGTGCTGGCTGGCCACAATGTCCTGGCACGAAGAATTGTCATTAGTTTACATGGAAAAAACACTTGCATTCAATCACACTCACCTGCAAGCATTTGCGACAGAAGGTGTGCTGGCAGGGCAGCACCTTCGAGGTGGTGTCCAGCCGCTCCAGGCAGACGGAGCACTCTAATAGGTCGTTTAGTGTGTGCGCGTCCATTGCGATCTCTTATGCAAAGCGTAGCCAAAGCTCGACTCAAGGATGGTCACTATTTGAATTTTGTGCAGGGCAACATTCCAAAAAGCTACTCACACACACGCAAGTAGGCACACGCACACTGATACACTAGAACTAGCAATTCCAAGTCGCGCTTGGGAAATATGAATGTATTATTCGAATGGGTTGCAAACTAATCACTACAGTTCGTATTAAATGCTCTGATTCACATTATAACATTTTGAGCTCAGCAGCGTACTTAGACTAATTGTTTAAGTTTATTAAGTGCAGCCGAGGCTCGTGGCCATTAATGCTAAGCGGATATGTATGCACACGGATATAAAACCAGCTTCTTGAGGCACAGCACAGGCTACACAGTTGTGGCCAGTTAAAAAAAATTTAACAGCTTTTCTGTGCTTATGGACACCTTTCAAATAGGAAATATTATATCACAACATATATTTATTTCACATGTTTAGTTTTCAGTACTTTAAGATGTACACTCGTAAGGTTATTTATTAAATAAAATATTTTTAAAATCGGATCCTAAACTTATATTTCTTGCTGTTTTGATTTTAGTGTGACCTGTCCTCGCGGTAGAGATTTTCTGCCATCGCATTCTTAGCTAGTGCTGCGAACCGACGGCGATCAGTGTTGTGTAGTACGACAGCCCTTTTGTTTTTTATTTCAACCAAAACACGTGTGTTTTGTTCTAAAAGTGCCGTGAAATTGTATTTTAATATATTTAAAAGGCACGCGGCTGAATTAAGACACCATGCCGAAGGTACGCAGCACCCCGGGCAAGCCCCGAACGCAGGGATTCAACCACTCCAACCACTCCATGAACCCGGAGCGTTCCAAGGAAGGCCTCAAAGGGGTCGCCCACCCCCGTACCAAGGGCACGATCAAGCGGCTGCAGATGTACCGTAACTTCAAGGCCAAGCGCGATCGCACTGGAAAGATCCTCACACCGGCCCCCTTCCAGGTGAGTGCCGATGGGCAGGTGGCATACAAGTTATGTACATAGGTGTCCCCACTCTGAAATCTCGTATGTATTGTATGTACATATATAAGCGCTCAATATTATTTTTTATTATAAAGGAAACGATAACTTGTCTTTACATATTTCAATTCTTAAATATTTTAAGGAAACCCATTTAATTTTGTTATTTATTTATATTTTAAATAGTAGGTTCATTATATTTACGGTATGCATACAAAGTTTTGGTTGTAATTGTTCTGTTACTTTAGAAATCAGGCTTTTGGCTGGAATTTATGAAATTCAATTTCATTGGCTTCGTAAATTGGATGGAACAAAAAAAAAAAGGAGATTCGATTGAACATTCAAGAAAGGGCAGCAAATCTTCAATTTGGCAAAACGGTGTTTCCATAGATCTTTCGGACGTCGGCAGGATGAGCCCGCTTCATGCAGATCGGGCATTGACGCGAATTACGCAGAGCCCTGCGGATGCATTTGTTACCGAAGAGGTGGCCGCAGCGCAGCGAGACTACGCGATGGCTGCCCTCTGTGTCCCTGGGCATCAGGCAGATGGAGCATGTGGTGTCCCCAGCCGTCCCTTCTAGCTGGCTTTGTAGCTCATCCACCTCTTCGTTCAGGTCTTCGATGTTGTCTGAACTTATGACATCATTAACCGCCAGCTTGTCCAGCAAGGCCAAGCGATCGAGTTCCAGTTCTTTAATTATGAACTGCATGGACTTCTCCTGCTCCTGGAACTTTTCCTGGATGGTCATATACTTGCACATCTCCTGTTGCAGCTGCAGTAGAATGCCCTCGCGCTCCTTGTTGAACTGCTCCATCTGGTCGATGTGGTGCGGCTGTTGCTCGTGCTCCTGCTGCAGCTCCCCCACCAAATCGTTCATTTTCCGAGCGTTCTGCTTCATCTGCTGCGATAGTGGAGCCTCGCTGGAGCCTCCTGGTTCCTTGTTACCCGACGACGATGGTATCTTGGACATTTTAGATAGACTTTTCTTCATGCTGTTTTCCCCTTTTTAAAACACGTGTGCAATCTTTTTTTAGTTTTTGTTCATTCCAATAGTGCAAATCGCAGTAAATAGGGCGGAGTTGCAAATCCGATACATTAATCGGAGATCAGCTGCAGCCCGCAGTCTACAAGGCGTCATTTCCGATAGTATCGATGTTTTCTGGAAAGGATATCGTTGGCGCTGATATTTAAAAAAAAAGTTCGTAACAATGTGTGCGAAAAATAAATTAAGAATAAAGCAAAGTCACATTTCAGTTCCTCGAAGCTTTATTATGCCCTTGTTGCTAAAAACTTTAAATTGTAATTATTACCTTTAATTATCCTCTGTTAAAATCCAATTAATCTCCTTTGTTTTAGGGACGCCTGCCTGCTGGAACGATGGCCAGAGTGGAGCCCACGCCCAAATGGTTCAGCAATTCCCGCGTCATCTCACAAAACGCACTGCAAAAGTTTCAGGATGAGATCGGCAAGGCTGTCAAGGATCCGTATCAGGTCATCATGAAGCCGTCCCAGCTCCCAGTGACGCTGCTGAACGAGGCCGCCAAATACAAGAGGGTTCATCTGCTGGATACCGAGAGCTTCGACACCACCTTTGGACCCAAGAAGCAGCGCAAGCGTGTTAGTCTTAAAGTCCGAGATCTGGAGGATCTGAGCAAGGCGGCGGATGAGCAGCACGATAAGTATGACTCCGCCAAGGATTTGGATTTGGTTCGCGAGGACACAGGCGAAAAGAAAGCGGTGCGCGATTGGGTATTCGGCGCCGGTCAGAGCAAGCGCATTTGGAACGAGTTGCACAAGGTGGTGGATGCGTCCGATGTGCTGCTGCAGGTTCTCGATGCGCGCGATCCCATGGGCACGCGCTCCAAGTACATTGAGGAATTCCTGCGCAAGGAGAAGCCGCACAAGCATCTTTTCTTCATCCTCAACAAGGTAGATCTGGTGCCGGTCTGGGTTACCCAGCGTTGGGTTGCCATCCTCAGTGCCGAGTATCCGACCATAGCCTTCCATGCATCCCTCCAGCATCCGTTCGGCAAGGGTAAGCAAATCACATTCACTAAGAAGTTACACTCAAAGGTAGCTAATTTCCCTAACCATTTGCAGGTGCTCTAATCAACCTGTTCCGCCAGCTCGGCAAGCTGCATCTGGACAAGAAACAGATCAGCGTGGGCTTCATTGGCTATCCCAATGTGGGCAAGTCCTCGGTGATCAATGCTCTCCGCTCCAAGAAGGTCTGCAATGTGGCTCCCATTGCCGGCGAGACGAAGGTGTGGCAGTACATCACCCTGATGAAGCGCATCTTTCTGATCGATTGTCCCGGCGTGGTGTATCCCTCGGCGGAGACGGACACGGAGAAGGTGCTAAAGGGTGTGGTACGCGTGGAGCTGGTAACCAATCCCGAGGACTATGTAGACAGCCTCCTGCAACGCGTGCGACCCGAATACATTTCGAAGAACTACAAAATCGAGCACTGGAACACGTCCAAACACTTTTTGGAGCAGCTGGCCCAGAAGTCGGGCAAACTGCTGAAGGGAGGCGAGCCGGATGTCACGCAATCCGCTCGCATGGTGCTCAACGATTGGCAGCGCGGCAAGCTACCCTTCTACGTCCCGCCCGAGGGATTCGCCGTTCCCAAATCCCAGGAAGATAAGCAGGCAGAAGCAGTGCCTGAAGAGCCCAATGACGATGCCAAGTCCGAGGCGCCGACCTTTGTCAGCGAATCGGTGAAGAAGGCGCGCGAGTTTAAGCAGATTCAGGACTTCCGCAAGATTCGCGTTGGTCTGGAGTACGAGCAAGAAGATGTGAAGGAGCTGGACCACATCGATCTGGAGCTGCTGGAGCAGCAGAAGGCTGAGCGCGCGGCCCGCAAGAAGGCACGCCTTCACAACCTCGGCGAAGAGGAGGTGGAGTCCAGCGATGGAGCCGACGATTTCTACTCGGAGGACGAGTACAACGAGGACCTGCAGCGTGTGGTGCACAAGAAGGCGAAGGCGAAGAAGACCCAAGCGCTGGCCATCACGTCGTCCGGCAAGTTCCGCATAGCCAAGATGCAGCCGGGAGATTCGGACGATGCGGGCAACAGTTCGGATGACGACGGCCCAAGCACCTCGAAGGCCCCAAGGCTGACGGCCAAGCAAAAGCGCGCCCTGGAGCGCAGCCAGAAGCGCAAGAAGATCGGCAGCAACTTCTACGAGATGACGAATGTGAAAAACCGCAATCGAAACAAGAAGGGCACGTAACGCGACATACCGACATTTGTTTACACTCTAGGCTATATTCTGTTGCAAGGAAAAAGAAACTACATATTAAGAATCGAAGTAAACTGTTTGATCCTACTCGGCGCACTGTTTCTTCTTCAGTATCTTGCGGCCGCACAGATCGGTCCGGGTGCACGACGGGGGCTCATCCTCGTCCGTACTGGCCTCTGAGTCGCTGGACTCCGTGTAAGATCCGATGCCCGGCAGCAGGCCAATACACTTCATGGCACCCGTATCGTATTTATCTGTAATCAACGTATTGGGCTTCGATGTGGGTGCAGCAGTCTTCTCCTCCGGCTCCTTCGCCTCCTCATCTTCGGCTGTCTTGGCCTTTTTGCTGGTAGTCGGTAGCTCCCCGTTCTTCCGCTTGATTCCCTGCCCAAGTAACGACTTCTGAGTGTTGCGGCCAACGGCGGCTGCCCCTCCCGATTTGGCCGTAGTCTTTAGTTCCGCCTGCAGTTTCTGTGGGTGCCAGGACAAGAAATGATGATTCCGTGTCAAGAAAGTGTTTGTGGAGTTGAGCCTTACCTTGTCCACGCTTTCCTCCTGCAGCTTTTCAACGCGATTGCGGAAGTCCCTCAGCTCCAGCTCCTCATCGAGCATTTGTTGACGCTCCGCGTTCATTTTGTGGGCGTCTACCAGCTCCAGGAACTGCACTTCGTCATCGTCCAGACCACGTATCAGGTTCTCTAAATATTAAATGTGTGATTTACATGGCTATTGGCAATGTTTCGATTACCTACTTAGCTTGTGGGCCTCCTCGTACTCCATGTCCTTCTTGTCCTTATTCTCTTTGAGGCGTTCGTACAGCGAGCGTGCGTCGTATGGCTCCTCGGGTCGTTCGACTGGATCTTCCGGTTGACGTACACGCTCCCATTCCTCCTGACGTCTCTGTCTTTGCTCGGCCGCCTCAGCTTCAGTCACAAAGCCAGAACTCATGTTTTATTTCACAAATTACTTTCTGGTAAGCCACACAGAGCACGCTATACCTTTTACAACACTTTGACGACAACAGCTGGACAGATGCGCACTTCAGATTTCCCAACACTGCAATAGAATCGAAGGTTTATTGTGCCGCCCAGGTGTTGGAAAATGTCAAAGGAAATTTAAAAATAAATGCAGAGATGGATTTCATTTTGTTTTTATTTGGCCATTTTCTAGTTATTTTCACAGATTAGCTGCACCAACCGGCAGACTTCACGCTTTGTGGTCTTAACCTTGGCCCGGTTTATCTTGGCGGTTTCGATATATATAGTCTTCTGAGATGGAGTCATTTCCCGCCACTTTCTTCCCGCAATTTTGGCCACGGAAGTCGGTTTGAGGTTGCACATGTCCCTGCTCTTAAGATTTTCACGGAAAACGGAAAGGAAAACGAAGTAAGGATTGACGGGCAAGGAGTGAGTTGTGCTCTTCACGCATCCGTTGTAGCATAAACAGCTTTGCCTGCTCTTATCAGCCGACATTTGGCCAATCCTCCGAAAATTTCGCTTAAATTTATGAAATAAAATCGATGACAAACTATTCACATGAAAGTCTGGGGCTACATAGCTTTATTTTTGTGGAATATCTCAATACGAAACATTACATATATATACATATACATATATGTATATGCATGTATAGACAGGATGCTAGTTTCTCCAATAAAGAGCTACAGGATTAGCAAAATACACGATATAATAACATAGTACATATACTATACACAGATGTGCAGGCATTTAGCTCAAGACGGTTCCACATTCTCTTTGTTTACACGTTCATCAATTCTCGCCCGGATCCATTGTATACATATACATATATTCAGTTTATAGACATAATTGAGGTCAGAGTACACACTTACAACGAACATCAAATAGGTTACACGACCTGTGATCTCTGGAATCTGCGCCGTAATTGAGTATACTTTATAGGATAATACTGCTAGGAACGGGTGGTGTGGCCGCTGGAGACCTACAATATGCTGCAGGAGCTCTTCTCGCGGAAGGGATTCACCTTCTGGGTGAAGCCGCTGAGGAGGCAGTCCTCCTCCTCGTTCTCCAGCATGTACTTCATCATCAGGGAGCAGGCCTCCGACACGGGCATCCGCTCGATTCCCACCTCTCGTCGCAGCTGCGAGTTGATGGAGCGCTGCTGTTGCAGGTTCGCAGCCATTATGTCCAGGACAGCTGTCTCGGCGAGACCTATGGTGGATGCTGGTATGCTAATACTGCCGCCGGATACTTGAAAGCTGCAATTTTCCACTCGATTTCTTAATTATTTTCCTCGATTTGCCGTCAGTCAATATGAGCGCTTCACCTTTCGCAGAGATTTCTCGGTGGGGATGCTGAAAAATCAATATTTACAAAAGTGTGACCGCGTAGGGGAAATGGTGCTTTGATTTTCCGTAGTTTCCGTGGATTTTCCAAAAGCTTTACCAAATGTTAGAGGTTGGGGAAAAAGCTTTAACGGAGTTTCCATCTAAAAAGGTAAGGGTATTTGTTTATCTAATTTTTTATTCGGTAGAATTATTCTTTTATAGGTAACTACTTCCTTTCCCTTTAAGAAACTGATCACGCATTAATCTACATAATAGGCTTTATGATAACGAGTTTATTTTAAATACTTTACACTCTAAATAATTTCCATACTCCTTTGATTGCAAAAATATATTCATAATCCCTCTGAGTTGACGTAATGTCTCTCTTCAAAAGGACTCTATGTAAGCATGCTAAGGAGAATAAAAGAGAGAGTTAGGATTTCAATTCAGGATTGTTAAATTATTAACTCACTCAGGCATAAAGTCGTTGGCTTGCTTTGCATTTGACTTTTCTGGATTAATGTTTAGTTCCTTGGCCAAGTCTGCATCCGGTTTCCGAAAGGCATTGGCCATAATCAGAATGTTCTTAGCTATGCGCTGCTGGTCAATACGCTTCTGGGCCGTATGTGTCCGCTTCTCAGCATTCTCCGACATTCTCTGTTCCAGTGGCAGCTGCGGTCCCGGCGGAGAACGAAGTGGCTCTGGGTTGGTCCAGATCTCAGTGCCTGGCGTCTCCTTTCCAGTGGTCGGAGATATAGCCGGGCGTGCCGGTATCAAAGGTGAACGCACACAGACTCTGTAATGAGGTTAATTGGAAATTAAATGCAGTCCCTCTATATATAGCCTCCTCTTAACACTTTTCCCGTTGAATCTCTGCTTTAGTTCGTAGGAACAGAAACAAACTTTTATTACGAATCTCTTACATGGCTAGTCACACTCTATGCTTGTTTTTGAAACACATTTACAAATACACACTCCGTAAAAACTTCTAATAAAGTAGAAAACGTCTGATATATATATATTGTTCACTCCTTTTTGGTCTGCGTCTCCTGGCTGGGCTCATTGTCCTCGTTCCCGTTCGGTTTCGATCTAGAACGAGTCAGAAATGGGAGAGATCAATGAGCCAAGCCTGGAGAAGATTGCATCCCGGATGCACCAAACTAAGTCCGACCTATCCACCCATATCCCACATCGCCCACTCACTTGTTCACATCCTCAAGCTTCTTCAGCAGACGCTCGTTCTCCCGGCACACGATCTCCTGATCCCTGAGGATCGTCTCTCGCACGGTGAACAGGTGGTTGTTCTCCTGCCTCAGCGATTCGTTCTCCGCCATGTACAGCTTAACCAGTTCCGCCAGCTCGGAGCCATCCAACTCTGGCAATCGCTCCAGATCTACTTTGGGAACTGGCACTCCGCCGCCACCGCTGCCCACTCGATCCAACTGCAGCTCCAGAAGATTATTCTCCGTGGGGACGGCACCATTGGCGGCTGCCTGATGGTGTAGATTCAGGGCTGCCTTTAAATGGTCGTTCTCCATCTGTAGTGCATGGATGTCTCGCTTCAAGCTGAGAATGAGGGCCTCGCGCGGATCCATCATGATCACGGGCTTGGTCCGTATCCTCTTCGCTCGGGAGGCATAGCGCAAGGTGTTCAGAGTTTCTGCATGATTGTAGTGAGCTGGAGAGACGCAGGCGATCATCAGGGTTACACCGTTCCCGGCGAGACTATCGGCCAGAAGCTTTGTCAGCTGGCTGTCCCGGTACGGAATGTGACCCGATCTCTTCTTGTTGTCACTCAGCGAGGCTATGCAATAGCCCAGGACCATCAGGCTCTTATTAATGTTGTTAGCCTCCTCCAGAGTCTTGCCTTCGCTCATGGTCTTCTTGGTCAGCTCACTGCCGGCCAGGTCCACGAAGTTGATCTTGCCGTGCTTAGAGAGGAATACCCCGCCATCCGTCTGCTGATCGGATAGGATGTGGACGGTGAGTATCGTGTGTGATCGCGAGGAGTGATCGTTCATGGCATGCGAGCCAACAGCACGATTTCTCATACCTTAAAGGTCGCAGAAGATGGATAGTTAAGAGTAATTCTTAAGTAACTCAGCTAACATTTCAGAAATTATAACTGGTACGAACCTTCTTCAAGGACGGCCAATAGGTCATCCAATTCCTCGCAGTCCACCGTAAAAAGGTTCTCCACGAAGAAGCCGCCTGATTTCTTGGACCAGCGCACGGCCAGCGGTTTCCTTGCACTTCCCGGATTGAGCAAATCGATTACCTAAGAACGCAATCAAAAATGCAATTCAATTTGCGAAACCAATAACGAAATCGAAGCAGGAGGTGGGCTAAGAAAACAAATCATTGAAAATGCCACGCAAAATGCAGAAACATTTCACGCAGTGTGACAAACCAGGAAAGGTTGGTGGGTGGCCAAATGGTCACGTGGTTTCCACGGCTTGAGCGTGCTGACATCCATTAAATGGAGGTCAATTCAATGCATGCTTGGCGGGGGTCTAGCGCCGTCAGTAATATGGCCAAATGCAATTTGGATTTAAATTGAATGTGGCCAGAGGTCAAGTCAAGCCCCTGTCTTCCCTGTGATTGGTATACATATAAACTTGAGCCCCACGTGGGCCGCTAACATACCCGTTCATTGTAGATCTCCATGAACGAGGCCTTGAGTACGTAGTTGACATCCTTGCGATTCTTAATCAATTGGAAGAGATACACAAACGAACGGAAGATGAGGCCATGGCGCGGATCATTCGGATTCGGTTTGCCAACGAACTGGAATAAAGAAAATGTCAATCTCAAGCCTTGCCTTGGAAGGCCTATCCCTAACTGACCAGATCCGGGGGTCCTGTCAGCGTATGCGTTTTGCCGGAGCCCGTTTGGCCGTAACAAAACGCCGTACAACTAAACCCTTCGATGCCCATCTCGATGATCCGCTTGATGCCCGAGTAGTCTAGGATGTCCTCCTGCGTGGCTCCCGGTTCGAAGACCACATTGTAGGTGAAGACACGAACACTGTCCCGATTATGCGACTTCTTTTGGCCGACATCGTGACCCTCCAACTACCGAGGACTCGTCATTAATCCAAGAGTAAAAAATAATTTCTAGCATAAAACTTACGATAACCTGCCCATTGCCGGGAAACTGAAGGGTTGATCCGTGGCGGTCCCGTTTCTCCTTCTCGTTTAGGGGACGCACTCGCACCACCACATTGATGTTGTCCTCGGGCGTGGAGCATTCCTCGCTGCCCGTAGACTTGGAGGCCACGATTTCCAGGGTGTCGGCACTACCAATCCTGGAGAAATTACCACGGGTCATGATACATATTTTGTGAATTACTTTATGTTGCCTAACCTAATAAAACTTGTTTTATTAATAATATTTAATTAGTACTTACTGCTTAGTTTTATTTTATTGAACGATTTGTTCAGCTCTGATTTCAAACTCCTAAACTCTGTAACCAAACCTCCCTCACAATCGCAATTAATCAATCAAAGTGAAGCAAAAAGCTTCACCCAATGTTTTATGGAATACCATTGTTGTAGCTTCTGCGAATTCCCTGAATTTGTGTGGAATTGCCTTGAACTTGATGGAGCTCTGACGTTGGCCGGCCTATAAATAGCCAAGGTTAAGGGTGGATGGTAGATTGGCTCAGTGCTTTTCGGGTTTTTCTGTTTCATTGGCGCCCCTTATTTCCCACTAAGTCGCAATTAGTTTATCTGAGAGTGTTGGGGGTCACATTTCAATTGGATTAACGAATTTGCTTCAACGGAATTTTATCGCTGGCTGCCCTATGGAAATATGTAAATACAGGGCCACTTATTATTGATTCGGATTTCCACAAGTCTTTGTTTTATTTGTGTGTTTGCTAACCCCGCAATTATCCAGCTCATTTTGTGGTAAGGAACGAAAAGTTTCCAATACAAACAGTTTATTGAACTGCAAATAGGCCGGACAACGCGACGTATGCGCGATGCGCCATCATCTTGGCGTGATTGTGTGTGGCACGGAGCTGACATTTAACTTTTTCACGTAAATGACTTGTTAAACATTCATGGCCTAATGGCCATACTTCTAAACATACTGCCATCCACGTATATATTAATCAGACATGAGTTGGGCCTGCCGTGTGCTCTTGGTAAATATTTCAGAAGGCGCCAATAGAGAAGAATTAACACGAACCCCTTGGGGAGCGGCGTCTTAAGTGCTTAGTGCTAAGAAAAGTTCAATCAACTTTTAGCGGTCGAGCCCCTTCCCAGTCTTAGCTAAATAATTAATTGGCCAATTGTATATTAAGCGCTCGAAATAAGTAGCTGAGAACAAAAGTTTTATTTCGATTGGAAAAGTTATTGGGAAATTTGTAATTGGTTTATTAACTTGACTAACTCAAAATTTCTACGATTTCGGATTGGCTTTCTTTAGTATCCACATTTTACAGGGGTATGGCTAGTATAATCGAGACTTTAATTGTTTTTCGAAGGAAATTGATTAATATATCAATCCTCTATTGTCTACACAAGATACTATATAATCGACCATACATTAACATATTATATTTGTATTTGAGTAAGTAGAAAGAAGCCTAGTATCTACAATTGTTCAGATCGATGTGTTTAATCGAGACTTTAATCGTTTTTCGAAGAAAATTGATTAGTTTCCTAATTTGATTCTTCTTTAATTCGATTTATATATCAATCCTCTATAGTCCATACAAGATACTATATATTATCGACCAAACATTAATTTGAGTAAGTAGAAAGAAGTCTAGTATCTATATTTTTTCAGGTCTATGTGTTTAATCGAGACTTTAATTGTTTTTCGAAGTAAATTTATTAGTTTCCTAATTTGATTCTTCTGTAATTCGATTCATATATCTATCCTCTGTTTTCTATACAAGATACTATAAAATCGACCAATATATTTGTATTTGAGTAAGTAGAAAGAAGCCTCAGATTGGCTTTGTTTAGTTTCTATATTTTTTTCAGATCTATGTGTTTAATCGAGACTTTAATTGTTTTTCCAAGGAAATTTATTAGTTTCCTAATTTGATTCTTCTGTAATTCGATTAATATATCAATCCTATATTGTCCATACAAGATACTATATAATTTCCTAATTTAATTCTTCTGTAATTCGATTAATATATCAATCCTATATTGTCCAAACAAGATACTATATAATCGACAATACATTAATATATTATATTTGTATTTGAGTAAGTAGAAAGAAGCCTAGTATCTACAATTGTTCAGATCGATGTGTTTAATCGAGACTTTAATCGTTTTTCGAAGAAAATTGATTAGTTTCCTAATTTGATTCTTCTTTAATTCAATTTATATATCAATCCTCTATAGTCCATACAAGATACTATATATTATCGACCAAACATTAATTTGAGTAAGTAGAAAGAAGTCTAGTATCTATATTTTTTCAGGTCTATGTGTTTAATCGAGACTTTAATTGTTTTTCGAAGTAAATTTATTAGTTTCCTAATTTGATTCTTCTGTAATTCGATTCATATATCTATCCTCTGTTTTCTATACAAGATACTATAAAATCGACCAATATATTTGTATTTGAGTAAGTAGAAAGAAGCCTCAGATTGGCTTTGTTTAGTTTCTATATTTTTTTCAGATCTATGTGTTTAATCGAGACTTTAATTGTTTTTCCAAGGAAATTTATTAGTTTCCTAATTTGATTCTTCTGTAATTCGATTAATATATCAATCCTATATTGTCCATACAAGATACTATATAATTTCCTAATTTAATTCTTCTGTAATTCGATTAATATATCAATCCTATATTGTCCAAACAAGATACTATATAATCGACAATACATTAATATATTATATTTGTATTTGAGTAAGTAGAAAGAAGCCTAGTATCTACAATTGTTCAGATCGATGTGTTTAATCGAGACTTTAATCGTTTTTCGAAGAAAATTGATTAGTTTCCTAATTTGATTCTTCTTTAATTCAATTTATATATCAATCCTCTATAGTCCATACAAGATACTATATATTATCGACCAAACATTAATATATTATTTTCGTATTTGAGTAAGTAGAAAAAAGCCTACTCGACAGAAATGTTAATATTTGCCTGCAACAAACATTAAATAATTGCCCAGCGCTGATTTAAAAGCAACGAAAATATGGGTTTGTTTTTCGTGTCAGTTGTTTGCGAATCAAATAAAGCGTAGTGGCTAGTACAAATCGGGAACTCTCACTTTTATTTCTCAGTTGAGACCGAATCGCTGGGTCTGTGGGAGACATTTATTAGCCATGCAAAAGTTTAGGCAACGAAATGTCAGGCTTGATTATCTTTGGGGGCGTAATTATGACCTAACTCGCCTTGTGCATGCCAGGAAAATCCATACAGCGATGTGTACTCTATATAGAGTTCGTATGGACTTTTAAGTCTGAAAACTACTGGCCACTACGCACGCGAATTCACTTTCAAAGTAAACGGGCTTTGGGCAGGTCCGGAAATTTACCTAATGTACAGCGATTCCCGAACTAGATCTAGTTGAGTTACGGCCGTGTATACTATATATATTTAATAAATATTATTTATGACTACTAGGTGGCACTGCCAATTCCAAAAAGTGTGTCGTCAATCATATGGCTATCAACGCATTCATTAATCAAAAGGCCGAAACACATGCGTGCTCGAAAATAATTATAACGCTGCTGGGATTAATCGTGTGGTATCTAAAAAAGAAAATAATAACTTCTAGTTCCCTACAATGCCGCCTATGGACTTAATTACCAAATGACATAGGTGCCAATTGCAGTCTGGCAGACATCAAGGCGAAAGTATTAGTAACTTCTCTGTAAGATGAGCTATGAATTTACACGTGTTTCCTGGCCTAGATAATTAGATTTCCAACTTTCGTTTCACAACCGGAGCGGAGTACCTTTTCTATCCTGAATAATTGATGAACCTTTCGGAACCGCGTCGCAGTACAAACTTAACCCACTTGCCAGCGCCTTGCCTCGAACTGGGGGTCCTTAACCTTAACTCCGTTGTGCGGATACCGAAATAAAAACTATCATAAATATGTCACTTTCGCTCTCAGCTCCGGCCATAGATAGGCCAGACAGGCCACATACTCGCGCTTCAATATGCTTTAATTGCAAAATCGATTTGTGTCGTGCTCGCCGAGAACTCAACCCCCAGATCTTTGGCGATACTTGCCTTCTTTTTTCCGCCCTCCCTGCCTAAATGGAGGTGAACTGCTCGTCCGCTTGTCAGTCCGCCCGTCCGCAGCCCGCTTGATTGCCTGTCCGCCGAACAGTTTCCCTGTCTGTCTCTCTTTTGGATTATTGTGCGTGGTCATTATGGTTTGGCCCGTGGCCTTCCCCGGTTTCATTTCCTTCGCCTGGAGCTGCTCGCTTTTTAATGGATCGCCGATTAGGGGTGAGCCAGCTACTCTTGGCCTGTCGTGTTATCATTACCCCCATTACCGCCTTCGATTCCCGTCCTGCCAAATGGTCTGATGCAAATTAATACATTTCCTCCGTACGTCCATCTAGACGCATTTAATAAATAATTGCCTTTATTACGACTTTGACCAAGGCTTTACAATGGGGGAGTGGTTAATATTCAGGTGCCTATTGCCATTAAAATTCCAAATATACATGTACAGTAACCAATAACTAAGCTTTAATTGAGTTTAGGCCACTAAAAGTTAGTTGAAAAACATTTTATAACTTCAGCTCTTAAAACTTTAATGAGTTGAATTTTAGTTAAAGGTTTCATTGTAAAAATGTTAGAATATCAACAATTTTCATAAATCTTTCTATTTGTAAGTCGTACAACTTATATTTTCAATTGCTTTATTACAAGAAAACTAAGAAATCAATATTAAAAGTATATAAAAATATGCAATATACCAAAAAATGTCTTGATTTTTTTCTTGTCTTCCTTTTGGCACCATTTCAATTGATTTTGAATCCTCAGCGAATTCTTTGGCTCTCCTGATCAAGTCCCCTGGACTTTACTTAGGCCTATTTTTAGGTGTTATTAGTAGGTCTGCCCACTGTTCACAGGTTATCGCCTATTGATTACGGTGGGAAGCATCGCAATCCTTATCCCACACTTACTCATTCTCGCGTGAGCGTAGGAAATACGGCGTATTCCGGGAACTACCTCCTCCGCTGCTGCCCGTTCCCTTCTGCGGACTCAGACGCCGCATGCCGTTGGTTAGGCTACGGGATCGGGGTACACTGCTGCTGCTCCCTGAACTCTGACGCTGGCTCTGGCCGGTGGACGAGGGCGTCTTCCGGCTACCTCGAGAACCGGCTACGGGCGCCCGGCCACGTCGACTGCCTGACGTACCGGCGCTGTCCGCACTGCTCCCGCCGCTGCTGTTCAGGTGCGGAACACTGGAGGCCCGACGAACCATGGCCAGCGCCTAGATGCGACCAGCTAGGCAGGATAAGTGGGCTCTTGTTTGCTCGACGCTCGGATGTCCCGTGGACATGGCAATGTGCGACTCGCGATTCACTGCGGTGACACGCACAGGTCGGGGTAATATTTAAAAGTGTCTGGCTTTCCGCGTTTCCGGATAACCTCGCGCCGCAAAAACTCAACACGAACTGGCCGGCCAAGTTCACCAGAGTAGCCTTTTTTATTCCAGCCATCAGATTTATGGTAATTTCTACGCACGCACACCAACGAGCCAGCGGCCGACCGACCGACCGCTGACCGCCACCCCCGTCCGGCACCACCTGTAATTGGACATTGTTGTGGTTGTTGATTCCACTCGCCAAAGGCAGCTCTCGCTGCGAGTCGCTGGTGCGACTCCTGGCCATAATAGCAATTAAATCAACGTGCTGTTGGTAAACAAACATGGTTGGGTGGATGGTTGGCTGCCAGGATGACCCCACCACTGACCCTGGCGCCATTCGTGCCCATTCACCGTGCGCAACTACAACAACATTGGCTGGCTCGCTTGTCGTGGCTTATTTGCATTTACTTTGGCATAATCAGAGTCGGGAACGTGGAATTCCTTTTGCAGGATATTAAGCCACGAGCCTGGACGGCTGGGTTAACCCATTGTTCACATTTATTGGGTATTTATTAGGGGAGTTCCCCGAAAGGCTAATCCTTGGGAAAGAGTTATTCTTGAATTTTTCCCGAAAAAACCAAGCCCCCTCATTAGGAATTTTTACGTCTTACTATTAGGCGCATCCAATGAGTGCTTTTAACAATGAAAATTCTTAAAAATTCACTAAATTCCATCAGTCTTTTGTTAAAATAATAGTAATTTATATTAGAAGGTTAAAGTATTTGGAAATAATTATTTCGAAACCTGTGAAAATTGAATTATTTTGTAATTATTATTTCGCCACAAATCACTGCTATTGAAAATGCTTGAAATTTAAACTAAATTCGGTGGTAATTTAGTCGCCATTATATAAAATTATTATAATTTATATTATACTGTTAAAATAATTATAAATAATTAACTCGAAACCTCTTTAGGGGTTTGCAAATTTAGTTATTACCCGGGAAACATCTTTGGAAATCCCTACGGATCAAAAACGTTTTCAAAAACAATCTAAAAGTATGCTTTAAAATGTTCAACGTCTTGAAGTCATCGACACAAATTACCTTGATTTCAAATGCAAAACTATTCCTAAATATTACTCTCAATGATAAATAAAATTCTTCCTTTCAAAATAAATTAAATTAAATGTTAGGCGTATAATACTGAAATAGTCTGCATTCATATCTCTTCAACCAGATTCCTTCACCAATGAATTAGTTCTTCTTTTTCTGTTGTAGAAGTCGCAATTATATGATTAACATATAAATTGATGAACCAATATTAGAACCTACCCTTGGAGTAACCAAACAAATTACGACAATTAGTTTTGATAGTGTTTTGTTGATGTATTCGTCGCTTACATTGATGCGCGTTCTTTATTTCTCTCATAATCGATTGCATTCAGATTTGCAGTTAATTTTCGATTGTGGTTTTCGATCTAATCATAATCATTAAATGTATATTTTGTATGTATATTTAGTTAAGGTCTATGCTTGGGGACTGCTATTTATAAGTGAAGGGAATGCCCTTACCGCCTAGGTCTCTCGCGTACTCTATCTATTTTACAAGGTGCATACGCCGAGATATGCACACCTCTATATTTACACGCAATATTAGTACTACGAAATACATAATGTATATATAATCATATATAAGCTTGTTGCCGATATCCGAATTAGCATTAGCTTAGCTTAGGCTCCCGCCGCGGAGAGCATCTTTGAGCCTGGGGTTACCTAATCCTTCTCCTCGATCTTTACATGTACGTAGTTTATAAATATATATAGAAGGTTCCCCCCTTTTTTTTATTATATATAGATTTATCTCGTTCCCAGCTGATTACCGGGAATAAGCGACTACATGTTGTTTTTTTTTTTTTTTTATCAATTAATAAGCGTAATCCATTCTGTAGTGGGGTTTGTTGTAGTTATAGTTCAATTTTATCTGTGGTTGTTGCTGGGAGTAACCAAGGATCGCAGCTGGATCACTGGGGTTTTGCGACCTGGGAGGCGGGGTCGGAGTACTTGGACCGACACTCGGCACAGAACCACTTGCCCTGCGGCGCCACCATTATGCCCACGCACTCAAAGTGGAACCACTCAATCAGACAGTTGGCGCCGTCGCAGGCGATCATCTCGGATACCTCGTCGTAGGGGCAGCGGCAGTAGCAATACACCGATTCACCTTCGCGGGCGAGACGTGCTCCGGCCGGCGGACGAATGGGGTACCGGATGTTGTTGGCCTTGAAGTACTGCAGCGTGGCGAATCCAGGATTGGGCAGCAAGGCCGGCGGAATGGGTTGATTGAAGGCCGTGGCCGCTGGTGGCGGTGGCTGCGCCGGAAGAGTTACCACAGGCGGAGCCAGCAAACCAACGGAGGGCGGTGCTGGTGCTCGTGGGGTTGCCACCAAACTGGTCACATTCACCTCCACATCCTCATCATCGGAACTGCTTTCACTGCTGTCCGTCGGCGGAGCCGTGGGCAGCAGACTAGGACGGATCTTGAGGGTTGGAATAGGTGGCAAGCGATCCTCTCGATTCGGCTTGTGGCGTTTCGGCGGCTGCGATCCGCCAGCGCCGAACATTGATCGCTGCTTGCTCCTCTTCCGCGAAGAGCCTGCCAGCCCGGTTCCGCCATTGCTATGGCTGTGAGAGTGGTGATGGCTACTGTTGTTATTCCTACTGCGCTGCTTCGGCGGCGTGGGAAGGTCCTCCTTGGCCCAGGTCAACTGTGGCGGCGGCTGCGGCTTAATCAGCTGCGTCCCGACCTGCAACGATGGCGCCAATACGGCGCTCATGTTCTCATCGTCGCTCGTGTAGCCGTAGAACTTGTTAGGTCTGCGCTGGCGCTTGGAGCGCTTCAGCTGGCCATCGGCATCGGAGCAGCTGCTGCCCTCACTTCTCGGCTGCATATGGCGATGGTTTAGGGGAGTTATGGGGAATTGGGGCGACTCGTGGTGGTGTTGGTGACTCGGAATAGGAATGGGTGGCTCCAATGGCGCCACCATTCCGGACATTGCTGATAGTCCCGACCTCTCACCATCCATGGGCAACGGCGTACTGGCCACCATCGGCGGAATCTTTCCCGACTTGCACGTAGACTTGCGTTCCCTCTTCTTTTTCTTATTCCTTACCCGTTCCCGCTTATCGGTAAATGCTCTGGCCTCCTCCGGAAGCGATGGAGTCGACGGCCTACTGTTCTCCACAATATCGTAATTGTTGCTCGGCCCCAATGGCGCATGCTCGGCAAGGAGAGCCTCGCGCTTTTGCGCCAGCAGCTCGTTGGCTAGTTTCTGGGGATGTGGGTCGTAGAATTCTTCATCCGTGTCCGAAAAGGCAGAATCAAAGTCGGACTCATTATACATTGGCGGCTGTGGGGATGATGATGTCGGCGGAGCAACTGGATTATCTTCATTCAGGGCCGTCACATTGATGTCCACTTCCTCCTGACCTCGCTCACTTGGATAGCCCTTTGTCAGCGACTCGGCGCTCTTCTTGTGCTTCAGGGACTTCTTGCGAGCACGCTTCTGCGGTGATCCTGATGCGTTGTTGGAGCTGTCCGAATCGTCGGAGTCATCGCTGGAGCTGCTGCTGTTGCTGGAACTGCAGCTGCAATTGGTGCCGCAGGAGCAGCTCGAAGAATCCGAGTCCGAAGAGCTGGAGCAACTGGAACTGTCGCTATCGCTGGAGGCATTCCCACCGCCAGGTTTCTTGTTGGCCGACTTTGGAGTGGTTTTCTGCTTAACGGGTGAGGGTGCAGGAGGGCGGAACAGCTTGCAGTAATCGTGATCCGACCAGGCCACATGGATTTTGCCAGGTGGCTGATTAGGAATCGTGGTGTCAACTTCCTCCTTCTTAACGTCTGCCGGTTCTTCGGTAATTGCCACCTGGTTCTGTAGAAGATTCTTCCAAATTGAGACATCCATTTCCTCAACATCCTCCTTCTTGGAGTCGCCGTCTCCTTCTGGCTTGGTGTCGCCCTGCTCATCCTTCTCATCCCTTTCTTCTTTTTGGGCTTCGTCAGCTGGTGCTGCTGGCTTCTCGGTGCTCTCCAGTTTGGGCTTGCCATCGATCGGGTCGTCGCCGTCGCTTTCGGAGGATGGTGAGAGCATCACTTTGGGCATGTCCAGGTCATCCACTGAGGATCGCATCGGCAGCGTTGCTGGCTGCTCTTGGTGGCTGCTGCGTGGAGCATCAGAGTCACTGTCATCGCTGCTGTCCGACTCCGAGAGATTGGGCGCAATGAGATTGAGGTCCTCGAGGGATTCCTTGCTGCGCTTGGATTTCTTGCGCCGCTTGCGATTCTCCGACTTGCTGACAGGCAACGACTCCTTCACCGACTCCTTGTGGTTGCTTTCGGAATCCTCCTTCTTGTCCGTTTCCTCAGTTTCGCGGTCAGGCAAGTGCTTTCCCTCAGCCGGCTTGCCATCCTGAGTTTCCTCACCCTCCTCCTTTTTTATCATCTCCTCCAACTTTTCGCCGAAATCTTTATCCGTCAGCCCCTTCAGAGCCTCCTGTGGCAGTTCCTTTACCACATGACTGCTGGCGTGTTTCAGTAGCAGCTTGCGGGAGACAAACTTCTCCTCGCAGCCCTCCTCGGCGCAGGCATAGCGGAAGTCGCCCGAATGCATACGCTGGTGAACCTCCAGGTAAATGGCCTTGCTGAAATTGAAGCCGCACTGCTCGCACGGAAACTGCGCCGGCGGCACGCAGAAGTGATAGACATGGCGCCAGCGCTTCTGTAGGCACCTCTTGCAGCTGGCACTCTCGGTTCCGTGTTTCCAGAACAGATGCTTCGAGATGTCCTGCTTATTCCGATATGCGATGCCGCAGCGATAGCACAAATGCAACAGCTTGTGCTTCCACACGTGCGCCGAAAGCTTTGTCTGCGTCTGACAGTCCTCCAGACAGATGTCGCACGCCTGGTGCTGTTTCCTCAGGTGTACCATTAGCCGGAAGGCGGAGGGCAGGGGCGCCACCTCGCACAGGCAGCAACGGAACTTCAAATCATAGATACTGCCGCCCACAGTGCCGGGACAAATGTGACAGAGAATCTCGCTGTAGCTATAGAAGTTCATCTGGCACATGTCGCACGTAATGTTCGACTTGATGTGCAGCCGCCGGTTGTGAGTGTACAGCTCCTTGTGCGTGGAGGTCACAAATCGGCAGGTGAAGCACTCGTATGTCCGCTCGTTAAAGTGCTCCGCATACATTCCGTCGTCCACACTGCAACAACTGGCCGAGTTCAAGTACTCGTCTTCGAGATGCGGCAGGAAGCTCTTCAGCCGGACCACAATCGTCTCGGCATACAGCTCCTCGGCTGTAATGCTGTCCACCGTTGCCGTAAAACGATGCTGGGCGATTAGGTGCAACACCAACTGTTTTCCGTTCACCGCGATCCGGCGCGCATGGTTGCAGTACAGACACGTCGAGTACACGGATCTTAAGCACAAGCGCACAAAGTCCACCATGGAGAAACGGTCGAGCGGGCGATCCAATTGCAGATCCACCGTTGGCGTCCCAGCACCAGCAACCAGTATACCATCGTCGACGGGAGGAGTTTGAGGTTGAATCAGGGGCTCCTGGAATTGTGGCTTTTCCTCTTCCTGTTCCCGTTCCCTGCCATCCTCGAAATCCGGCCCATTCAGGCTGTCATCTATGTCCATGCAATCACTGCCGAGGCTATTGCGACGCTCTGCATGGGGTTCATCTTCAAATTCATTGATCACAGCTGGCAGTACCGGTGCCGGTGGTGGTGGCGGCGGCTGTGGTTCGGGCAGGTTCATGTGATTGTGATGATTGTTTGTATTGTTGTTGTGGGGAGATGCCGGCGGCGTTAGCGACCAGCGACGCTGCACGTCTGGCTGCGGCTGCTCGTGCTGCTGCTGTTGCTGGTGGTGGTTGTGGACTCGAGCATCCGCCGCCTGTCCCATCACATTCCCCACCTCCGCTTGGGCCATAATTACCTTCGCCTGCTTCTTTGTTATGATATCCGCCTTGGTACGCTCAATGTCCAGCTTGGTGCGCTCCAATTCGGCCAGAACGCGATTCAGCTTGGCAGCGGGCGAGTCGTCAAAGCAGAGCGTTGGCTGTGCTCGCGATGGCGATAATAATGATGGTGGGGGTGGTGCTGCTTCCGTTGGGAATTCCTCGGGAGGTGCTGCTACCAAAGGCACCACCTCTTCGGTCGGCACTGGCGCTGCCATTTCCTCCTCTTCCGTGTCGGTGCTGCTTAGAGCAGCATCCACAGACTTCTGAAACTCCTTGGGCACCCGCAACATAATCTTGGGCACAACCAATTTGGGACTGGGCGGCGCTGGAGGAGGAGGAGAAGGAGCTTCGACGGGGCCGGGCGCAACTGGAACTGCAAGATGAACATGATTAAAGATTCAGCTTTGAACTAAAGGACAGTGGTACAACTTACTGTTCTCCGCTGGATAAAATGACTGTGATTGCAGCTGCTGGTGATTCATCACTGGTTCCACCTCTGCGGGAGCCACAGGTTGGTCCACGTGCACAGGTGGTTGGTCCTGCACAGGTGGCGGTGGAGCAGACGTCGACGGTTTCGGTAGCATTCGTATCTTTCGGCGCCTCTTTACAGGCTTCACCTTGTTTTTCCGACAGCCGATGGCATGGACGCCCCTTAAGCCACACAGAACGCACGGCTGGATGAATTGTGAGCAGTCATGAGTCTCGAATTCATCGCCCTCAAGGAAGGGTGTGAGGCAGGTGCAGCAGAGGAAATTTGAGGACCGATCTCTCTGCTGCCGCTGCACCATCCACTTTGTCTTGTTGGTATGTTGCTGGTCGATGTCGTGCTTGTTCTCAAGATGCAGCGACAGCTTTTCCGCACTGCTGAACGCTTGCGAGCAGTACAGGCAGATGAAAATCTTATGCTCTTCCCGCATGTGCTCGAAGAAGTTCCAGAGTTGGTAGACAGAGCGGCATTCTCCGCAGCGGAAGTAGCGTTCCTTCTTGCGCTCCAAGTTGGTGCTGCTCGTGCCGGCGCTGGTGGGGGGTCCACGACACATTGCCTTGTGCTCGTTTAGCTGGTCAACGCTCGTGAACTTAAAGTGCTGATTACACTTGGCACAGTCGAAGGACTTTCTTTCTGTTGAACCCACAGTGCGATTGCCCTGGAGGCGTTGCAAGAGCAGCGAGGGCAAGCCATCTGTTTCGTCCACCGGCTGCTGCTGCTGCTGCTCCTGATGCTCCTGGAGCTGGTCGGGTTGGCTGACGGAGGAACTTTTGCTGCGCCTGCGCTTTAAGGAAAGATTCTGCGTGAGCACCCTGCTGGCGCTCTGCTCATTGTCCGGATGATCAATCACCAATTGGGGTTGCGAAGCGGAGCTAATGGTGCTGCTGCCGCAGCTGGTGGTCCTGCTGCGACTCTTGCGAATGGGTAGGACCAGGGAGAGTGACCGCTCTGCATGATCGTTGGTGCCAGTGGGTTTTGTTATCACAGACAGTTGCTGGTGGTGCTCCTCTGGCTCCACTTCATCTCTATCCTGCTGAAGCTCTTCGGCATCCTGCGTTTCCTCATCTTTGTGTTGTTCTCCCGCAGATGAATGGGCTCCGTTCAGTTTGATCGGCGCCACGACATCAGCAGAAGCAGTAGTGCCCTTTGACTTGCTGCTCTCCCCCGGATGTTCCTCCTCCGACTCGGACTCAATTTTAATAACTCCCATAGTCGCTTCGCCATTCTCGCTGCTTGGAAAATCTCCGTGATCCAGATCCATGGTCAACGAGGGAGAGTCCACAGTGTCCGATTCCTCCAACATAAAATCTCGAATTTCTTGCACTGCATTCATAACTTGGTCTGCTGGGGAAACCTCTTCATCAACTGGGTCCTTTTTAAGTAGTTCACTTGAGGACAGAGACGCCTCCTCCTCCACTGCCATCTTTTCCACATCCCCTTCTCTGTCTGAGACTGGGCTCTTCGGATCCTTACAAGACTGAAACTCCTTTTCGGCCCCACTCTCAGTGTCAGTTTCCAGATCTATAACAGGCTGGGGCGTAACATCGCCCTTTGCTTCGATAACCGCCAAGCTGTCATCCTCACCGGGAGATGCCGCTGTATCTTCCCCCAAATGGCCAGCAGATTCCGTTGCTGCCTCGGACTCTTTTGACTCTTGTCTATCGCTGCTGCTCTGGCCATTTGCCAGGGTTAAGTCTATCACGTCATCGGCGCTCCTTTTCCGCTTTCCACCGTCTTTTTTGTCAGCGACGACAGCATCGTTGTTGTTGTCGCTCGCGGTCGCCTTCGCCTCCGCCAGGCCCAGCGCAGGATGAGGGTCCTCAAAGTCATCTTCCTCGCTGCAGGCAGCACCCACTCCCGACCCAGCGCCGGCCTCCGCTCCTCCTGATCCCGCTTCTTCTCCAGCATCTCGGTTAGACGTTAGCTTGGTTTGTTGCTGATCCAATGCTTCCATCATATTTTCTGCATTCACACGCTAAAAACCGAATCGTAGAAGAAAAAAAAAACAGAGTGTTAATCGGTTAAACGCAATTTAAGGGGCGAAATGTTTATAATTTTGTATTACCTTAGCATGCCGTTTGCGTTGAATCCGTCCCGGTTCTCGCTCTGTGGTTTCTGTGGTGTTCTCAACGCCACTGCAAGCGAAATGAAAGGAAAAGTTTTGTACAGCTTGAAATATTATGTTTGGCAGCAATCGTCAGTGGTAATATGACATATGACCACAATATGACGTTTATGCAGCACAACAGCATGAAAACTTTTCGATATTCTATATTTTTTCTGCATAAACATTGCACGTACAAATGATGAAAAAAAAAAGTCACCGGTCATTCTGAGTGTGCAGCCCTGGCACAAAAGCAAAATAGCAAAGCAAAATAATTGAAAATACCGAAATAAATGGTGGGAAAACGAAAAGCGACACAGCGAGAGCCACTTTTCGCTAAAAATAAATGAATTTACTTAAAATATTCTTGGAATGATACTACAATCACATGTACAGCAATTATGCACGTTTATTTACCTGCTCCTCTCCTCCTGTGACAGCAGTTTTTCTTGCTGTTGTTGTTGTTGTTGCTGCTTCTTCTGTTGCCGTTTTTTTTTTTTCTCGTTTTGCTTGTTGTTGTTGCTGTACCGTGCTTAGGTAGAATTTTCCCACAACGCGCGGGTGAGAGACGAACAAGAGCGACAACAGAGAGTGAGAGAACGGCGGCGAGAGAGACGGGCAAAGGAGATGATTTTACGCGCGCAAACCGCAAAGAGAACGTACCGCACCAAAACAACAACCGATTTCACGGAAGTTCGCTGCACAACTGAACCAAGAGACCGAAACCGAGAGATTTGCCCAGCGGATTGGCCGAGACTGAACAAGAACGGCACCCCCACCCCTCCTCAGAGTGCTCGTCCCTGCGCGCCCCCAGACGGGCGCTACGCTTATACAATTTGCGCCTGCTTTCAATTGTTTAATAACACACCAGGACTCCGCACGCGTTGCTCTATATTATTTCGCAATATCAAGAAACTCTTTAGCTCAATCCCGACTTTTCGCCTTTTTGCGCGTCTATGGAACGGGGTATAAAATTTTCTTCTTTTTGCACCTCGCCGTCCACGCTTCGCATTTTATATTCTGCTCACTTTGTTCGCGTTCCTTTCCAACACTTTAAATATTGTGCAATACTTTAAGTATTGTACGTGGCCCGCGAATTGCGCAAAAATGCAGACGAAACCGCTCGAATTACGTGAGAAAAACAATTTTTGTTAGCAATATTTTTCGCTTTTACAGCCATTAAACACGCGCAGAAGCTAGGCATGGGCAGCGTTTCGATAGCTTGCGCAGCGTGCTGATGTGACTGCCAAAAATGCAACCCTGTTAAGAGCATCACATCATGGTTCAGTGTTATTATATCGATAGGCAGGAACTAACAGCTAAATCTACCAAATTATTTAATAACCGTGGTAGTCGAAATAAATATATATTATTTATGGCAATGGGAATAATTTCATTGCACCGCCAATGATTATTTAAGCGTTGTCGTTGATTACTCTTGCGTGCGTTCGGCTATCGATAGTTTTTGTCAGCCCTGGGCCGAGGTGCGATGTCATTTCGATTTGACAAGCTCTTTCCGTTTCCTTTTCGCGTGAACGTCCAACATGAAAGCCAAGGGATTGGTTAGTATTTAGAAAAAAATGATTGAAACGATCGAATTTTGCGGCTAAAATGTGTACAACAGCAATGCAAACGCCCGGGGCATGCATGGCTATAGTTGGAATTAGTTAAAATTAACAATTTCTGTGTGAAAAAGCGATGTCAAAAAACAAAGTGTCGTGGTCTGAAATGTGGCCACTTTTCATGAAGAAGAGGGGCGCATTTAGTAAGCTAATAGACATAAATAATGTGAAGCAGATGTCAAAGTTGATGCCCTGCCAACACAAACCACTTAGAAGGCTGCACAAAAGGAATTAACAATTTCGCTGCGCCGCCGAAAACATAACCTAGAAAAACGAAACCAACAGAACTGCCATGCGTGTGTTTGTGTTTGCCCGTTTGCCGCCGTATTTGTTTACAAAGAGCGATTCCACTAATATATATCTATCCGTTGCAGTTGAAGGAGTACGAGGTCGTGGGCCGCAAGCTGCCCAGCGAGAAGGAGCCCCAGACGCCGCTCTACAAGATGCGCATCTTCGCTCCCGACAACATCGTCGCCAAATCCCGCTTCTGGTACTTCCTGCGCCAGCTGAAGAAGTTCAAGAAGACCACCGGCGAGATTGTCTCCATCAAGCAGGTGTACGAGACGTCGCCGATTAAGATCAAGAACTTCGGTATCTGGCTGCGTTACGATTCCCGCTCGGGCACCCACAACATGTACCGCGAGTACCGTGACCTGACCGTCGGCGGTGCCGTGACACAGTGCTACCGCGACATGGGCGCCCGCCACCGTGCCCGTGCCCACTCCATCCAGATCATCAAGGTGGAGTCGATCCCCGCCGCCAAGACGCGCCGCGTGCACGTCAAGCAGTTCCACGACTCCAAGATCAAGTTCCCTCTGGTCCAGCGTGTCCACCACAAGGGCAACAGGAAGCTGTTCTCGTTCAGGAAGCCCAGGACCTACTTCCAGTAGGTAGGATCACCCTGCTACCGCTCGGAGTGCACTGCGTGCGCTTTTACCTATGACTTAGTGGATTTTTCAATAAATGAGAACGTTGAAGATTAGTCTTTTGTACAATCCTAGCTTTATTTAAGTTCTCCGCACGCGTAGATGACGATCTTCTGATTGGGCGTTCCCGTTTTGGTGCCACAACGCTCCATTTTCCGCACAACCTCGGCTCCGCTGATGACATGACCGAAGACGACGTGCTTGTTGTCTAGCCAATCGGTTCTGTTAACGGAAAGAGGATTAAATTGCTGATACCACAGAGAATAAAGACTCCACACTCACTTTGTGGTGCATATAAAGAACTGTGAGCCGTTTGTGTTGGCTCCCGAGTTGGCCATGGACAGAGTTCCGAAACTGTTGTGCTTCAGGTTGAAGTTCTCGTCATTGAACTTTTTGCCATATATGGACTTGCCGCCGGTGCCATTGTTATTCGTAAAGTCGCCTCCTTGACACATCTAAGAACAAGAAATGTTATTTATTCAAAGAAACCTAATTATGACTAGCTTAGCCACTTACGAATTCCGGAATCACGCGGTGAAAGGAGCAGCCTTTGTAGCCGTAGCCCTGCTCGTGTGTGCAAAGTTGGCGGAAGTTCTCCGCTGTCTTGGGAACCACATCTGCCCGCAGAAGCATTACTATGCGACCAGCATCGTTGCCACCAATCCGCACGTCAAAGAACACCTGTGGGTTGCGTTTCTCCGCCTTTTCAATGACTGCCGGCCCGGTGGAGGGAGTTTCTTCCACCTTCTCCGCCTCCGCGTCTCCTTCAGCCTGCAAGGTCGCGCCCGCATGCTTCTGCAGCCAGTCGTCGTCCGCCCAAACGGGCTTGAAACTGTCCTCCTTCACACGCACGGGCTTGGCCAAGTTGACGCGAATAGTGCGACCACACAACTCGGAGTCGTTCTGGAATGGATGTGAGATGTAGGCTTTTATACAGGGGTATATGGGCACTCATACTCACCATGTTATCAATCGCGGAAGCCGCATCCTCGCCCTGTTCGTACTCAATGAAGGCGAATCCTCTGTGACGCTGGGACTCGTAGTCCACCGGCATTTGGATGTCTGCTATGTCGCCAAAGGGTATGAAGGCATTGTTAAGGAGCCGTTCTGTGACCTCGTCCGCCAAGCCGCCCACATATACTGTTCGCTTATCATTAGACATGGCCAGGAATGGTTAATTTTAATTGAATATTTGTTATTATTATATTTGTTTAATTCAGCTGTGCTCGTCAGTGTGCTCGTCTGCTCATTTTCCCATAACGCCAAAAGTAATGGGGAAAATACAGATTAACCCCTCACCGGTAACTGGCCATACTTAAGTGCGGGGAAAATCGCTTTCCACTGTTTTAAGCGCCACCTTTTCCCAAGTGATAATCATTAAACTGAGTGATAAAAATACAATTATCAGCGTAAAGATAGAAAACGCTTTAGAAGAAAGAAACATGAAAGCAAAGGAGCTGCCAGAACTGGCGACGAAAACTGCGCTCATTTAGCAGCGTTGCCACCTTTCACCAATGACTACACATAGCTGCCAGCTACATCATTCGGATTAAGACGTCACGGCCGTTGAGTTTTAAAATTATTTATTTTTATTGATAAGGCTAAACTAAGATTACGTTAGAACTGCTCCACTTTCGTTGCCACAGAAGCCATCGATATTCGCAGTGCAGGCGGAGCTATTGAGATTTTGTACGCCCGCCAAAGGCCACAGGAGATGGAAAACGCTCGAACAATAGCCGGGCACGAAGGCAAAGGAGGCGTACAGGATGAGGGACATGCAGCTGCCGAGTAGGACGTCTGTGGATGAGAAAGTGGGAAGATTGTTACTCTTTGGTTAAGACATCGCCGGAATCCAGTCGAGGAGAGGGTCTGGTGGTGTTCACGCAGCGCCATGACTAAGACCAGCAAACTGACCGAACGAACGAGCGGCATAGATAAGATATCGATGAGCAAAGACAATCACGCACTGCGACAACAAGGTGTGTTTAGGTTTCTTAGGTGTACAAGTACTTACTGAGAAAAACCTTCTCCCAGGGCTCACAGATGGCGATCTGTGTGTTCAGCTCGTAAAGCAAGTACAGCCATTTCACATAGCGCTTGCATTTCGCATAATCCTCGGCCAGCTTCTGGAACATGCTGAACTTTCGATGATGGGAGCGATATCAGGCGACGTATCGTTGGTTTCAGGGTGCGCGGCGAACTAACCCCGTCGTCGTCCCAGGTGGGGTGAGCCACCTGGTGCCTCCGTACCCTGTCGCCGTCATCGCTTATCATAAATACGAACCGTACACTACACGCTCTTTTCTATAAGTACATATATACGCACAGTTTTGGGCTGTAAACCAAATTAAATAGATTATATTTGTGGCAACAGAGTTTTTTTTTCTCGTTTTTTGCCGCCGGTTTTTAAAGGCGATAAAAATCAGTCCGTTTGGTTGGGCCTGCACTTGTAAACTGATAAAGCGATTCCGATTCCCGCTTGGCAAGGGGGATTGCCTCTGGCATTTAGATTTGGGTTCGTGTGCTCTGAATCACACACCGCCTGGTGGCACTTGTACTTGTCTCCCAGGTGCTTCAGTTGGGAAAGGGAAAGCAGGTGCGATTAGGCGAGGTTTGATTACATTTGATTTTTCCGTAATCTGGTTTGTAAGTATCAGTTATATTAACTTTTGATTGTTATTTACGACTTATAGAAAAGCATTTTTCAAAAGAACGCTAGTTATTGTGCGAGAAATATTTAGAATTTCTTATAGATTGCTTGCTAGGAAATCAGAAGTGCTATTAGATATATAAATGGTTTTTAGATGATGAATCATACTGCTATCAGTACTTAATGGGTAAGGAAGTTATTGGCTCCAACTAATAATACCATTAATTGTATTTAACAGATTTCAATGACTTATATTGTAAATATAAGGTTTAAATTTAAAGAGAATTTTCCACAGAAACTTTGTATTTTAGTAAAAATATGTAGAACTAGAATCTTACATTCGTTTTTCTCCTAAATAAACAGCAGAAAAGCATTCTTAATTTGAAATACAATATATATTTATATATGTACATATATATTTAGCGTATATATTGCTTTGAATCACACCACCAACGGCACCATGGAAAGCAGGAACAGCCAGACAGAGAGCACATCGTTAACATGGGCATGCAGGTGTACCGCCACGCAGAACTCCACCGAGGCGTCATTATTGTAATGGATGCAGGTCGTCCGAATGCGTTCCGATATCGCCGCCAGATTTGTGTAGGCAAAGTTAAGGGTGAAGCCGTAGAGCTGTGTGTCAGGAGAGCAGGAAGCGGGGTTAATGATCGATGGGAAGATAGTGATTGATGGGGTAGAATGGTGATGAGTCACTGATAACTTTTGTGTCAACAATGGTAGGCATGGAAAGTTCTCAATGATAGAGTATATAAAACCAAGTAATATTTATAGTTTTTCTTAGTTCCAATCAAAGGACGTTTGGACTGGACAAAATAATAAAACAATTCGGTCACAAAGATAAGCAATGGTCATATATGTGTAACGCTGATAATTATTTCACCAATGTTTAGTTAAACCCATTAATTTTATATATCGACCTTGTGCAATTGTCGCTGGTTTGTCTGCCCTAAAATGTTATCAGTTAAAACTAGATTGTCACATTTTAACATGCTATTAGTTCGAAATATAAAGTTGAAGAGTTGAGCCACATTTGAAGTATTTATCATGTCTAAAAACATGCTTTTTAGACACTATTATCTATATGTTTATTGATTATTTTTATTATATAATGTTTAACTTTTGTATAGACCAAAAACTTACCCTGTAATTGGGATACTCTCTTTCCAGCTGCTCACTGTAAGCGGGCTCATCATAACGGCCTCGGGAAAAGGTAGCCAGGGCTTCCATGTCGGTGAGGATTTCCTGCAGACGCGGCTGAAAGGCTCTGAAGGGAATACAAGGTTTTAATAATACCAATAAAGTTTATAGTCTTAATTTTGTAACAGAAGTAAACGAACCGATTCCAGACGGTCTTCCTTGTGGTGCGCCACGCACTAATCTTCTTCATAATCTTCCGCTCGATGTGCTTCTGCAGCTGGCTAAGATCGTTGCTCCGCTTGTACATATAGTCCAGCTTCTGGACGCCACTCTGTGGGGCAGGAAGGCGTCGGCTGAAGAGGGGGAACCAGCAGGAGCCGTCCTGTAGATTGAAGTTTGTCATGCTCACGCGGTTTTCCGTTTGAATATTGATAAATATCTAAAAATAAAAAAATAATTTAGGTTTAGAATTAGAACTTAACGCTTAAAGAATTTCCAAACTTACATTGTGCTTTCCCACTAAGCAAAAGACGCGTCTTAGTGGACAATAAGCATCCTGCAGTTGATAGCGCTTTCCCGATGCTGGAGACACTAGGAACAGCTCGGCTGTTTCTGGCTGGCGGAAGAGCACAAAGGAGCACTCGCCATGCGGACAGGCCACGCCCAGGATGAGCCAGCACTCCAGACCCAAGGCAAGCAGATAGTTGCAGAGCAGGACACCCAGATCCTTCACCGAGCACCAGGTGCTGTCCAGCACTGTCTGGTTGTCCAGCCAAACGCCCCGGAATCCCTGGCAGGGATCGTAGGTGCGCAACTGACTCAGCAGCGATACGAAGCGGCAGGAACTCTCCACGGGATTTTCGCAGCTGGCCACTGCCGGAGGCAGGGGTATCGAGTCCAGAAGTCTCGTCAGGCACACCCTCTTTCCCTGGGCCGTGCACACCAATGGCTCCACGTAGCGCTGCGGCTGCGGCAGCAGTTGCAGGAGCTCTAGCTTCCTTTCGCCGAGATAATGCTGCAGTTCCGGCATCTCGGCACAGGCCAGAGCACTTGAGTGCAGCGGCATCAGTTCTCCTCTACTCGGCTCGATGCTCAGATAGAACCAGAGATGTACAGCCTCCTTGAACTCTGGATACTGATCCGAGGACATGTTGGTAACGGAGTCGATCAAGGGGCGCTTGTAGCCCACCAGAACCTTGGGCATGGACAACTCAATGCAGCCCTCAAACTGGGAAGTCAAAGAGTGTTACTTTCCGGGCTATTAGTGGTAGATTCACTCACCTTACGATTGACCAGGAGACTGTTGATGGGCACCCTGAACTCGCCCAACCAATTGCACTGGACACGCTGGTACAGATCGGATGCCTCGTCGCTGTACTGCTGCTCGATTAGTTCGTCAAACAACGTAATCTTGAGATCCTCGCGCAGGTCCCCGAACTGACTGTGGATCTGCAGCTGCAGTTGCTCGTTCCAGGTGGGATTGCTGCCCTCAGCGGTGCGACTCCGGCACAATCGCTGTCCATAGCTCAGCGTCACAAAGGGTCGGACATTGGAGTACATAAGAGCTAAAGGAGGATTCGCAATTATTAATAATCTCTGGCAGGATTAAAGTTTTGGGGATACTCACTTTGTGTCACGAATAAGCTGGTGCTCATGTCGCCACCAGCGCTGGTCCGTCGCTCATTGATGTTCAGGATGTGGCGACTTCGCACGGGCACCCCCGTGGCCCTCACCACATGGAGCGAGACGTTAAAGTGCTGGTAGAGATTATGCATTGACTGCTGGCCCGACCAAACCGAAGGCTCTCGTGGCAAGGACTCCGGCTGCTGTTGGAAAACGGAGCAGATGGCACGCCAAAGGGCCGTCCAACCGGTGGCGGATGAGTGATCCGAATTCTCGGCCAGTAGGAGCAGGGGCAGAGGCGTCTGCAGGGTCTTCGCCCTTCTGGCACTCTGACTGCTGATCACCTCGTAGAGCAGCTTAAGGTACTTTCGGCCGCGATGCTTGTGCAGATCGATGGGATTCCAGTAAGTTCCTTGATCCAGAAGTTGGCCCAAGCCCTGGCTATCTGGCAGCGGCTCCTCCTCGGTGATCTCGTGCTCCAGGGCGGGCACGAAGCGCAGCTGCTTGGTGTGCAGATTCCGCTGTTGATGGCGCGAGCGGAGCAAATGGAGCCGCCTGTTCTCCAGAAGCGTTTCAATGGCACAGAATTGGAGCTGCTGCTCGACGAAGATTAAAGGTGGTAATAGGCTCCTTCTGCTCCATCCGTAAGGTGCTCTGGGAGCTACCAAATCCCTGGAAGCTTCAGGTAATGCGCGGAGCTTGGGAGAGATCAGCGTTTGGCGCTGTGAAACCGGCAGTTTTTGAACATCATCGAGGTTGTGTTCACCACCCAATCCCTCAGTGGAGCGGTAGTCGTAGAACACATAAACATCGCCCGCCAGCTGCGTGGAGGCTGAGGATGAAGTTCGGAAACTAAGCTTCTCGTGGACAGCATTATCCTTGGAGTTCATCAGCAAGGCTGTGCTCATCTGGGCCAATCGGCGACTCCTAGGCGTCAACGTCGATTTCTCATAGAGCTAATGGTTATATGTATATAAATAATGTAGGCTTTTAGTGAATTGTATTTGTTTGTAATGTTTGTATGTAATTTATATATATAATACTTTATATATACTATTCACACCAAAATGTATCTAAGGAGGTAGGAAGATATCTCTGGATCTACGAGCTAGAGGTCCCTGGCTAAATACCGATGAAACGGTGAATTAGAGGCTTGAAATTTACATTTATGTCTAAAATATTAAAGAAAATATATGAGTAGGAACACCAAAAAGTAAAAAAGCCCAGAGGCGTTGTGTGGCCACAGCGAAAGAAAATGAAAATTGATTTAATCGAAAACCCTTACATATCTCTTGCTCAGAATAATATTGAAAATCTCAAAATGGTGCTTCAAAATATTGATATTAAACAGGGCATTAAATAACAAAAAAAGAACGAAAGTATAAAAGTAGTAGTAAGTAGTATAGGCATTGAACCTTTTCCTATACATTTTTTCCTATATATTACTCATTCTATAAGCTGAGACATTTTTTATCAATGAGAAACAAGAATCCGGTGTGACAATTATTATAAGCTAAAAACGTAAATTTTGATTGTTGCAGAAGTTATAGCAGATTGACCCCATATTTGAACTAGACCCTTCAGCTATCTATGTATTTTTAGATCACATTTGTCGTTAATATTTCTGCCTATTTCCAATATCTTCCCAGTCCCCTTTAGATCGTCAATATGATAAGATCTTTTGTCCAATGGCTAACATATTAGAAATTAAGAGCGCCACAGATTGGAAAAGTAAAATGAATCTAATAAAGTTCGCCAGAAGTTTTCGATTTCTCCAAAAATCCATAGTGCTTTTCAACCCGGAGCTTAACTTTTGATTTTCTTTGTTTGTTAATTACTAGATATTATAGACTTTTGCTTGAATATAAGAAGATTATTTTGATATTTCAGGCCGTGACAATTTTAGACTAGTTGGACCGTTTTGTATTTGTCAGCTTCAGATATTTTATCAATATATTCCTGATACTCGGGATCTGCAATTCTTCGGAGTCTCCAGGTGTTCCAGATATTTCCTAATGACTTTAAAATGTTTTCCAGAGTGTAGTGAGTCCTGGATAAGCCGATTTTTTATTAGTAATCTAAACGATTTCGAGATGATATTGACAACCTTGGCTAACATCATTAGTTTGGCTAAATGGTGCTGAAGATTGTGCATTAAGTCAGAATAAATTGTGGAAAGACGAATAAAGTGAGAACACTGTGCGTGAATCAAGGACATGCATCCTATGAAGGGAAATGCTGAGATATGAACATATTCATAAAAGATCAAATAAAGACAAGATGGAAAGTCTGGGAAAACTGCCAAAAATTATAAATATGTCTCGGTTGTGTTCCTCAAGTAAGTGTTCCTCAAGAATCATTTTATTTTTTCATACCTGAACCACTTACCGCTATCTGTGCCTTATTGTCTTTGTGTACTTTCCTAGAAATTATAGTTAATTTACTGATCCCAATTAATGTACTAATAACCTCCTAACATTTAGAGTAAAGTATGAGACGACTAGAGATGGAGGAATTGCTAAATCGACCCGACAGGTGATGCCGATTAAGAAAAAAGTTCTCGGTAATGTCGCTTATAGGAAAGGAAGTCATAATTACTCACCCAAATATGCAGGTTTTCCGGCAGCGTCCTTTCCAGCAACACTCCCATACACTCGTTGATGCTAATCTGCAGATCCGGCTCCAGGCGATAGCTTCTGGTCTGGCCCACGAACTCTCCATCTAGGAAGATCTTGAGGAAGTAGTTACGGGTCTTGGGCAACTGTTCGCTGCCAGGTATAAAAATCCTGGCAGCTGCCTCATCCGCATGCAGGCGCATGACCTCCACAAACGGCTCTTCGGGATCCTTGAAGGACCTATTGTACTCCTTCCGCAAGCTGGCCATGATCCGATCGAACTGGGGCTTGCGAGGCGGCTTCGCTTGGGATGGAGACTTCCTGCTCCTGGACTCTTGCTCCGTCCACAGACGCCGTCGTGTGTAGAATACCTCCAGTTGCTCGCGATAAACCTCCGCCAGATCTGTTTCGAAGCTCTCCTTCCAGGCGGAATAGGCGGCTTCCAAGTCGGGAGGATGGACTACCCGGAGACCCAGTTGGAAGCGGGTGCATTGGAACTGCTGCTGGCGGCGGAGTTCCTTTAGCTTGGCCCACTCCTTTAGCAGGCGCTGGAGGAGATTACGCTGGTTCGCCGACTCCGAGTAGTAGAGTTGCCGCAGCTGCTGGGTTAGCTTGAATTGACGCTTCACCTCGGCGGTCTGATCCTGGCAAGCGGAAGCGAGCAGATTGATGGCCACCTGCCGGGCAATCTGCAGTTCCTCTTTAAGCTTTCGGCAGATCCGGTGTCTCCTCTGATAAGAGTACACGTCGAAGAGATCCTCCAGCTGCTGGGCCAGACGATGCTCCTCCAGCAGTTGGGGATGGCGGCTAAATCGGATTTGTTTCAGGCTCAACTTGAGGCAGCGCCTATTGGGCAATCCCTGGATCTGATCTGGAGTCATGGGCGCAAAGAAGACGCTCTTGAACTCCCTGTGGCAAACGCTGCGATACAAGTTGTTATCCATCCGTAACGTGGAGGGATCCACCCCACTCAGCTCGGCTATCAACTCGGAGCTCAGCTTGCTGGACGAGCTCTTGGCCTGCTCCTGGTAGCGATTCAACATGCGAATCTGGCAGTTCTTTAGCTGGACGTCACCTTGCTGCAGCTGAAAGTGCAGGGTGTCGCTGGGTCGGTAGAGCAAGCTCTCATCGTAGTAGTGTCGCTGCTTGAAGAGCTGATTCCAAACCAGCGGCGGATCCTGCAGATCGATTTGGATAAACGTTTGATTGGGCGACTCTGAAGGTTCCACAGCCAACTCCCCGCCAGAATCGTCATCGCTTTCCTGGCCTCCGCCGTTCTCCTGCACCGGTGAGTTCCCTTCCTCCTGTCGTTCGTCCCCGTTGCCATGGAAAAACTGCAGGCTAAGTGCCTCGAAGTCAATTTTCAGTGCCTCGACTTTCTTATCAGTTTTCCTGAGCAAAGCCTGCACTTCCTGCTCCCTCCTCCGATAGCTCCTCGTGGTCTGCGTCTTGCGCTTCTTCCTGGCACTTTTCCTGGGTGACCCCGAATCCATTTTTAAGCATTAAGGCACAGAAATAAAAGCAGAATTAAGGAAAACTGCGCCTGCTTGTTGGCTCGCTACGTTGCTAACGGCAACCTGTACTTTTGACACAACTGCCTCCTGTTATCGATGCACTCCCCCAACTATCGTTAATCGGAAATAAACAAGCCATTAACATATTTTGTTTTCGTTTTCTTTTTGCTGTTTACATACAAATACATTGCAAAACTAGTTTTAGTCATACTGAAGGGAGGGCGCTGTTCAAATAATGACATTCAGTATTGGTTAGTTGTTCGCGATGGTTTGCTCTCTCTCTTAAGGTTTTTTTGTGGATGTGGGGACTGCTACTTTATATATTAAAAATGTATATTATGTATTGTATGTATAGGCAAAGGATCCGCTTAGAGTTGAATATGCAAGCAGACGCGCTCTACTGGCTTGGATAATGGGTGTAGAGGGCCCTGGCATCAACCAGGGCGTAGACGCGTCTCGGACACGAAACGTGGATGGCGACAGGATCGCTTACAAGGATACGACGAGGGGCAGGGGACGACAGCGGGTGTGCGGCGTAGTTGGGGGTCGTCTACTCCAGCAGGGTGATTTCTTCCTTGACTAAAAATTCAACAATCTCTTCATCCACTTCCTCAGTTTCCAAGTTGTCGGTATCCACATCTGTTAAGAGATAAAAGATGGCATTTTAGAATGAAAATAATATGAAAAACGTGGCCAGAATAAACTTACGCCCACGCAGCATGACGCGACGACTCTTCTGATCCTGCCACTCGGCGATGCGCTTGGTGCGGTACTCCATGAAGGTCTCGCGCAGTTGGGCACGCTTCTCGAGCAGCTCCTTGGAGGCACGGGTGAGACGGAGGCGATCCTTCTGCTCGAAGACGGCATAGTACTTCTTCAAGTTCTTCTTGATATCCTTCTGCTTCTCCTCGCCGAGCAGGGTGGGCGGACGCGGGCGCCACAAGAATTGCACGAAGTTCTTGAGGATGGTGCGCTTGATGATGCGTCCCTGGAACGTGTACATGTTGAAGCCAGTGTCCTCCTTCACCTTCCACGAGGAGACACCGGTAACAACATAGCGTCCAGTGGGATCCCACTCGACCTCGGAGGCGCGGAAGTGATCCGGCGAGGCGCTGATAATGTAATCATTGGTGGAGTCCACAAACTCAAAGGTGCCCATGGTGAGGTTGGCCATCACGATGAACTGACCGCGCGGCGACCAGAACAGATGCGTGCAGGACTTCTTCTCCAGCCTCTTCACCAAGCTGGGCTTCACGCCCTTGTTCACCTCGTAGAAGCTAACGTTGGAGGAGTTGGGCTCGCCGTGGATTATGGAGAACTTGTTGCCGATGGGCTCCCAGGCGAAAGCCAGAATCAGCTCGCGTATCTCCACGGAATCGACAGGGATCTCCTTCTCGCGCATGTGGAAGATCTCGAAGTTGTAGAACATGCCCAGAAACTTGACGTCCAGGTCCTTCTTGTCCTTCTTCAGCTTGGAGTAGCGATCCACCTTGACGCACAAATAGTCGCCGGACTTCTGCCAGTGCAGCTTGCAGTCGGCCACGTGGAAGAGGTTCTTGTTGCGAGTCTCGCGCTTCTTCGGGATCTCCATCAGCGTGACACGGGCGGGAATTTGGTTCTGCTCCTCTACCCAGTAGGCGATCACATTGTCCGTGGGCGACCACGAGAAGCCGCGAATGCCGGGAATCTTGATTGATTTCAAATCGAGCAGGTAGAACGAAGGCGTCTCGTAGATGTGGATCGAGTTGTCACCCATGCGCGCCACATACTTGTCGTCGTGCGACCAGCGGAACATGGACAGCACCGACATACCGTCTGCCACAAAGGAACGCTTCTCAGCGCCGGTACGGATGTCCCAGATGATGATCTTCTGGCCGGTGGGCGTTGGCCCGTAGGTTACGAGGTAGTTCTCACAGGGCGAGAACTCAACGAACTGGGTGCCGGGATGGGGGAACTTCTGGATCTTCTGGAAGCTGCTGCCGCCCCAAATGGCCACGCCCGGCTTGTGGAAGGTCACAACATAGGTGCCCAACGGCGACCATTTGACAAAGGTGTCGGTGAAGCGCTCACGCGTCTCCAGCTCAGCGGGCTCGGGCAGAACATTCTGCCAGAAGCCCACCTGCACGCAGTTCTGCGAGGTCTCCGCCGCCACACAGTACTGGTCGTAGGTATCCGGATCGTTAATGAAGTTGTACAGGTCGCTCTGCACCTTGAAGGTCTGCACCGTTGGAGGCTCCCACTTCTCCGGGATGTTCTCGTACCTGCAACGCACCAGCTTTAGCCTTGCTTAGGCTTTAAAATGTACAACTTTGGACTTACTTTTGGAAATCGGTAAAAAGATTGACGGAAAACGTATGGTTCTTATCCAGGCGATGATTGTTCAGCTTCTTGACGGCATCCTCCGCCTGGCCGGCGTGCTTGTACTCCATGAAGGCGTAGCCCTTGGTCTTGCCCTCCTCGTCCACCGGATAGACCACATTGACGATATCGCCGCAGTGCGAGAAGAGCTTGTTGATCACCGACTTCAGCTTCTCCAGCCGCACCGGCTCCACCTTGGGTATGTTGTCGACCACCACGACGCTCTCCACGCCATCCGCCTCCGAGGGGCGCTGGGCCAGCATGTCGCCGAGTAGATCTGGAAGTGCAGCGCATATAATCAATTAATATATATCCAAATTAATATATTCGCACACCGCTCCCACATTGAGGTTAGATTTCCGCGTGTGCTGCGCTGGCAGTCGGTGGCATTTCTCACCTTCATCGCTAATGTTGTCCACAAAGTTGGGCGGATCCTCGAAATTGGGCTCCTCCTGGTAGTCGCTGTCGTTCGCATCGGCACCGGAGTGCTCCTCGCTTTTCTTTTTGGCCATTTTCAGCGGTCTACTTGCAAATTTCCGTCATCAAACACACTCGCACAAAGTGAAAAGGGAGAAAAAAGTCAAGGGCTGTATTTTATTCTACAAGGCAGCTGGTCTCACTTAAACGCGAACGCAATCATACAAAGTGAAGATAGCAAATACGTAATCTTCTGACGTAAGGAAAATGCGCCAGTGGGTATTGGTGACGCCTTTATCTATTTCTCACAGATGGTTACACTTAAATTGATTAAAGGCCGCTGAAGCCCTCATAACATTTTCGATACCTTGCGATATGCGTGCCATTTCTAATAAAAAAAATAGACAAATTAAATGTTATGGGAAACTTTGATGAATTTAATTTAGTTTATTAACAAATTTTACAAGCGCCTAAAAATAAATAACTGAGTTTCAAACAATACAAAATTCAACTAAAACCGGACAACCGTTTAAAATTTTTTTTTATTTTAATGTTTACAGTTAGTCAAGTAGTCAGTTACTAAATGCAAATTGTAATAGTTTTTTTGTTTTTAGATAGGCTGACAACATTTAATCATAAAATTAAGGATACAAAGTTGATATATATTTCTTGTTGAAATATGATAGGCCAGCACATTTTTGTTTGTCGATTAAAACTGTGTTTATTTATACAATATTTCCCCCTTGAAAGCCTCTGTAAGCACGCGACTTAATGATCATTTAATTTCAAAATTCTTCAAATAAAATCATATAGAAAACTTTATTAAAATAAGGAATTGGAATGCAATGTAGACCAGCTCCACTTGACGTCGAAAAATAACATTTAACACACAAACGTAAGATACGGTGCTAATTGCGTACATTCAGTTAACAGCGAAAATAGTTTGACATGTAAAGTAATTCCTAACAGCCTGTTAGAACGAGTGAAACACGGATGAGTGTCGAAAACAAATGGCAAGGAACGATAACAAAAAGAGAACGTAAGCATAGGACCGTTCGTCGATTTAATAACTCATACCAGCAGCGATAAGCCGATAAATTCTAGGGATGGAAGCGCGGCTCTACTTTGTGTCATGGTTCTTGTAGCTGCGACTGAAAAATTAAAAAAAAGTTTAAACAAAAATAAGGACGACGCCGCGAGTTGCACAAGTAAATGCCGTTGACCGCGTTGTGTGTGCTGACGTTCGAGGGGGACACAAAATCAATTGGAATTTCATCTTTTTTGTTGCGTCTGCCTCTGGCCTGTGTCTATGCGTGTGTGTGTGTGTGTGTATGCGTACGCGTAATTAAATAAATTAAAACGAAGCGAGAACGAAAAGAAAAACATTTGTAAAAGTGATGCTGCGGCAGGCAAATTGCGAGTCGGAAAATTGGAAAATCTGTGAAAATATGTAGCCCCGTTGCAGTCTTTTCGCCTGCATGTATGTATATGCGTATGTAAATATGAAATATGTAAAGGCAGCAGCAACAGCAAGCAGCAGCAGCATATACACACATGGAGAAATCGCCCAAAAAACTTTCTGCGCAAGCTGAAGAGAGCGAGCGAGCAAGCGAGAGAGACAGAGAGCGCGTTCCGTTTCTAGCCTTGGTGGAAATGTATGAATGAATTTTCGCTTTTGCAAATTGTATGTTAATAAAAAAGCAGGGCTCGCGTCGATCGGAAGGCCAAAAAGCATAAATAAATTCAATTAACCAGTTCGCGAGGCGATTTTGTTGCAGAAACTGCCCTATTTGAGCCAGCCATTGGGGCTCTCCGCTCAATTTTCATCTGTTACATCTTTTGTTGCTTGGAAAAATTGCGTATGCGAGTGTGTGTGTGTGTGCGTGTGTGCGCGAAGTTTTCCACTGTGTTTGTCTACACGCCCACATAAGTGGCCCCCGTTTGTGTATTTGGGGAAAAGTAAAAGTGATTCTCGATTTTGCAGCGAGAAATCGAGAAAAAAAAAGAAAACTAAAAACGAGAGAAATTAATGCATTTATGTGACGTCTCCCTTCCGACCTCTTGCAGTGAATGAATAAAAGCCCACCCCGCCCTCCATAAACTATTGCAAATCCCCAAGATTGTGCCAAAAAAAAAAAATAAAATAATAAAAGAGGATCCCCAATAGATACATCAAATCGGATAACAACAACAAGAGCAGCACCAGGAACAAACAACAAACAAATAATCCACAATCATCGAGGGAAGAAAGGGATTTAAGGCCATTATTTTGAACACTGCTGCTGTTTTTTGGTTCTAGTCGTTCGTCCTTGGTTCTTTTTGTTTCGGAAACAGTTTGTGCAGCAGCAGCTCTGAATGTCTTTATGCTTTAATCATGGTGTATTTCGCCACCAACAACAACAACACCGACACTATACGCTGCTATATTAGAATCTTTCTGATAACGAACCATGACAGAAGGACATGAAAGGTGAGTGAAAATTTTGTCTAGATAATATTATAAGAAAATAATTAAAAAGTACAATTTAGAACACAAAAAAATAATTTGTTGAAAGAAAATAGTGTCCAGTAGAAAGCTTGGAAATATGACATTTAAAAAAAAAAAACCCTAAGATATTAAAAATCATATTTTTCGGCTCATTTTAAAACTAATTTCAAATCTACAGCGATTTCCGTGGCACCCCTGTTACAGTTACAGCAGAAGCTTACCTACATATTTTCATTCTTTAAATAAGATCCCACACAATGGATGAAAATAATGCAGCACTTTAAGAAACAACAAATTAATAATGGGATAGTATTTTATCCATAACTTTCCAAACTTATTAAAAAGTTTATTGTAGCTGTTACTATGATCAGGCTTTAATAATATATGTACATATATTCTCTCCAGATTTTTAGATCAATAGTAGATTATGACATTAAATTATATTTTCAAGGATAAGCTGAAACTCAACACGATTTTGGTATTTATTGAGGGATTTCTTTGTCAGCTATATTTAATTATTGGATCTCCAGCTTAAGATATAGAACTGTCTACAGTACTAGGGTCGTTGTCCCTTCAATTCCCATTCAAATAACATCTTACTCAATAGAGCGATGTTGCCATCTGCAAGACAGAGTCGCATTGCTTTCAGGGTTGCCAGCTAGCTGCGATCGATTGGCGTGCCTCGATTAATTGGCTCCAATTGTCTTTTGATTGGTGGAAAACAATTCTTCAACTTACGGTCCGCTTATTAATTGAGACTACAGGCTGCTGTTCTTTCCCTCAATGAACAGCTAACCGGGGCAGCGAATGAATGAAGGAAGCGTGAGTCATACGTCATTCGTCATTTGTCTGGCGAATTGAAGTCTCCACATTGTCTGTCGACACTTTTAATGAATGAAATGGAACGCCCCCATGTGCGTTGCGGTGCGGTTTCTTTTTTCCGTTCTCCTTTGGGTCCAATAATTGCCGTTGTTACGACTACTCACGTATTATTGCCTCGCGCCACTGCCGCTCTTTAAATTCTATTCGAAAATGATGTCATATTTGTGTTTGTCCGTTTGTTGTTTCGCCCCGCGATTCGTTTTCCCCTCAGTATTTACAGCGGTACAACGGGGAAGGGGAGACGGCAAAGCTAAGGGCCAAAGCACAAAGCCTGCGCAACGAGAACAGAGGAAAAAGGCCACATCGCACCCAAGGTTCCTGTAGTTTCATTCATGTCTTTAGCTTTATTCCGTTTCCATAATGAATTGATATGCGACACACACACACAACTATCATAGAGGGTGCTCTTTACAGAACCTGATTCAGGCGATATAAACACTAAAGATACGAAGATCAAGAGGATATTGAGATCTTAAGAGAACTACTTATGTCTGGGACTCGAAAAGAATCTGGAGACATTGTAATACATGTCTTAATTAGGTCGATACAGTCTGAACCGTTCCTTAAGGTATCCAGTACTGAATAAAATTAGGATACTTTGGATCCGCAGTTTTCTTGTTTGAAATCTCTAAAATGTTAGTAAAATAAATAAATCCCACTTACATATTTTAAAATGGAGTGTATTTTTGGAGTACTTTGATTTCGTAAATGCGAATTCCACTCCAAATAATTCACTGGGCAGACTTGGAATCCTTGTATTTCGAAAAGTCTTTCTTTTTCAGATATGTAAATATGAAATTTTTAATATTTAAGCTATTCATTGATATATTCAGGTAAATATATTAAGAACATCTATGATTTCCCCTAGAAAATAAGCCTCCGTGTATTGTGTTTTTTTGTATAACGGAAATAGCATTCGATTTCAATTTTGCATTGTAAATTGATTGGCATGTGAATAATGTAACGGTAAGCGGGACATCGTGACCACGCGACACGGCTGATATGCAAATATGTACGCTTTATGTATATGTATGTATGTATGCCTTGGGTACGTACATGTGTGACTCTTGTTGTTGTTGGCTAGTTGTGGTTAGCTATCAAAACTACATATTTGACTATTTAACTGGGCGCGCTGTGTATTGGTGTATTGGAACTTTTTATTGTTGTCGCCTCTCCGTCTTTTCGAGTGGGTGTGCACAAACACCGACGCCGACGGCGACACCAACACAGAGGCAGGCCGAAGCCCACACTCACACACGCGTTGTTCATTCATCTTTTTCTGCCTTCTGCTGCAGCCAGCCTCTGTGTGGGTGTCTGGTTGAGCTTGTGTGCCAGCCTAAGTGTGTGTGTGTGGGAGTATGCGAGCCATTCAGTTGGCAACAATGTTTGGGTGATACCAACAGCTACCAAAACTGATACTCTCTCGAGTCTCTCATGAATGGGAATTGGTTAGAAAGTCCAAATTTATTTAGATAGTTGGTTAATGTATTTAGCCAGAGATCATTAATAGGCACACACACACATACATACATACATACACATGTATAACACACAAGTCCATGGAAAAAGATAACTGGAGCTGCTCTCTCCATCAACTGTCTTTTTCCCACGCATGCGCTGTGCCTGTGGGTGAGAGCTTCAAATATTGATAGACTTTTAGTTTCGGCTTGGGGCAGGCTCTTCTATATTTGTATACATGTGTGCGTGCCACTGTATAGGTATGTCCTTTTTTATGTTTGACGGAGTTGTTAGTATATTTCCATTTATTTCGACTACACCCTGTCCCCGTTTTTCGAATGGGTGGCAACTCTAAAGCGGAGCGAACCGTTAGCGGCGCTCTTTGTCAATGAAAACCCGTTATGCGCTATGCTCTGACCCTGGGCAGTTCCGTTAGTTTCCTTTCATTCACATCGCCTCAAAATATCCTTGACTAGCTGACGTCGCTGAATGAAAACTATACGAAAGCCCCACCAGTCCTTGACATGTTCTAGTCTCGTTCTCTGGCTTCCAAGAGCCCCAGTGACGTCGCGGCAAAATATTCATTCTGTAAAACCCCAGCGAAACTAGGACAATCATGTGTATATATCGCACTCACACTGGCAACCTCACTCGCATACCCCCCTCCCCACCATGTAAACACAAAACCCTTACAGAGGCACACGCACACATACACAGGCACATGTACAGGCACAGTGGAGTTTCAACTCCCTTTTTATGGAGCTTTTTCATTGAGTAACCTGTAACAGTAACTCGGGGACATTTTGGCCGGGAAACTTCGCTTACACAATTCAGGCCCCGCCAAACTCAATTTATTCGAAACTTGTGCGCAGGTCGCTAGGAACTCCACTTGATGTGACCCTCATTCATAAGGAGACGTGAGCTACCCGCCGCCAACTGGAGTTGCGGCCCCATTTTCAAGAATGAATTTCCCTTAGCCGGGGAAGTTGAATATCATTTTGCATATTCGCCACCCCTAAACCGCATTCAAACACTGGGGAAAACAATTTAATTTATAAATAATAGCTTGATATTTAAGTTTGCCTTGAAAAAGTGCCGAAAAGTATGCTGCAATAAATTTGTATCTTATCAAATCTGATTTTGAAAAGGATATTTCCTTAATAGAAACGCAGACCCATATCAAAGAGGTCTACTGTTATGTACATTTTTCTGTCTGTACTGATTTATAAAGTACAATTTTAACTATTTACTCGTCAAAAGTATGGTGATTTCTCCAAATTTTTAAATCTTCGTATTTTCATGAAATCTTCGAAAAGAGTTAAGGATATTTTAGATTCTATTGAACTATTTTATATGTTAAATCCATATTATTTTCCTTTCTTTGCGAATAAGAAATTACAAAATGATATATACATATATATAAATATAAATGCAAATCTTTTCGCCCAGTGCCCGATGTGTGCTTTTGTATTTTTAAACCGAAGGACTTGCCAGTTATTTTTAGTTGTCATTGGTTTTTCGCTCTCGTTCCGATGATTCAGACTGTCCTGCCGCCAGCAGTCGGCAGGTGGCAAACACTAGCATCCTTGCTACGGCTTCCTTGACATGCCGAAAAATTGAATTAGCCAAATTAGTGGCACTTGTGGGTCATCCTCTCCAAGATATACACGGAGCTCGGGGACATCGATGGGTCGCATTCGTTGAAAACCATCGTTAGTTTTACAATGGCAACGGTTTCCTACACCAAACTGAGCCTCAAGCGCAGGATAAGCAGGTCTCACTGGTTCCTATTTGATCTAACCTAGTTTTTACACTGATAATAAACCTTGAGCTAATAAGATCCGTTTATTTATTTAATTGTTTTAGAACGCAAACTAATGGCATTTTTCCCTTTTCCCATTTGCATTTTACAGCGACTTCTTAGTTACAGTACGCGCACAGGTAATGACCAGAGACGAGAGCACCGAGGGCTGGCTACCGCTGGCCGGGGGTGGCCTGGCCAACGTTTCCATTCGGAAGCGGGCTAGGCTATCCCCATTGGCATCGGGTCATGACTACATCATCTACGGGCAGAGAATATCCGATCAGAGCGTGAGTAGAGGAGGGTCACAATGAAACACGTGGAGAAGATATTAATTGACCGATTCCATTCCAGGTTATCTTGAGCTGTGTGATCAATCGTGATCTGAAGTATTACAAAGTAATGCCCACATTTCATCATTGGCGCGCAGGGAAGCAGCGGAACGGACTAACATTTCAAACGGCCGCCGATGCGCGGGCCTTTGACAAGGGCGTCCTGCGCGCCTACAACGAGTTGATCGATGGTAAAGCCCTGTCCGGCTCCACCTTTAACTGCTAGTTGCATGAACGAACGAAGGGCTTGCACATCCTGTCTTTCTCTGGCTCTTTCTCTCTGCTTTCTGTCTGTCATACTGCTTTAGTTGCCAATCACCGCCTCCTAATCCACACCATATCTCTTTAACCACTAGCCTTTCTTTATGCCAAGCCTCTGCCTCTGTTTTTGTCCATGCCTCTGCCTCTAAATCTGTATCTGTATCTGTATATCTATCTGTATCTGTCTCTGCCTTAGCATTTGCTTTCGTTTACTAATATATATATAACTTTTTCGTATGTCTTATGCTCTACTTTTGCCACAATACCAAACAATTATCAAAAATAATAACCACCAAACACAATCACATTGGATTATTGCAAATTTGTTTACAAAAAATCAAACAACAAATCAACAAAACATTTAAATCTATCATTTCAATCGAATTGGTAAGTGTTCAAGCTGAGGACGTACTCTAACTTAGTTTAGACGAAGACAATAAAAGCTTCAAGATCAGTAACGCCATAAGAAAACAAAAGAAGTTTGTTACTCTCGTAAATATTTAAATGTATGGCCGTTACTTATCTCGTTATTAGAATGTCTTTTGTTTAAGTGTCCTGTTTGCTTTGAAGCTGGACTGTGCCCAGAAAGAAAATAATTCAAAGCTTCCAGCACATAGTATATACATAGTCTACGGCCTCTTAAGGAGTCTGTTCCTTTTCGAGATTGTATAGCTTACACCTATATATATTCTGATTTGATGCTCCATAAACTACATATATCTTTCTCTCTGTGAAACTTTAACTATTCTCTGCTTTTTGCGTATGAATGTTCTCTGCTCTGACTGTAAATTATATCATTTCCTGTGCACTTATCACCGTTTCTCTTTGCATTATTCAGGACTGGCCAAATCGAATCCGACGATAATATGCCCGCCGCTGACCAAATATGATTCGGTTGGCGAAGATGATGTTTTCATGACCCTGGACTTACCTGTGGAAAGCGAGAGTTTACAAAAGATACATTCTAGCCCCGAGGGCAGTGAGAAAAGTCACAGTAAGTAATTAATTCATTTGAAGAATTCAAACATGCCTTATGCACCGAAAATGTACTTTAATAGGCAACGAAAAAGCAGACAATGCAGGCAAACTTGCTGCATACACTCTTTACCTACACCTCAAACCACAACTCAAACGACGAATATGTATATACAATTTTTTAAAACATTAACTACTCGAAAAACAAGCACAATTACAGAACTTCACCTCCAGTTGGTAGCAAAGAATGAGTAAATAATATACGTCCAAGAATCCTAAAAATGCTCACCTGATTAAAAAGAGAGCCTTTTCATTTGTCTTTAAATTTATAAACTTCGAGGCAAAGGCCCAAGCTGCAATGTCTCTAAAACAGTGGTGCCCACACGCATCCATTGACTCGTTCGACTTGTTAGACTCGTCTTTGCAGAGACTTGCAGACTCGCGTGTCTATCTGTAGGGTATCACACTATTTGTTGGAAGACTTCACTTACAACTACCATTCCCATTTCGAGGAATTCTCTTTAATTATTTGTATTTTATTGCAGAGAGCGTCAGCGATCGGCATAGCAACAACTCAGACTCGGAGAAGCTGCCACCGCCGCCCATTCACTACATATCCACGGACAAAACATCGGCCAATACAACAACATCGCCGCCAGACGCACCGCCAACATCGGCAGCTCCATCGCCGGGAAATGTCGCGACTGGAGAGTTTGCGGTCAGCGAGAACTATTCGTACGTGACGCTGACATCGGCCCATGCCGATTACAACTATCCGGTGGTGGAACAACCGGTGGGGGCTCAGGTGCTCAACGCTCGTAGGGAGTCGATCAGTGCAGTGAAGAAGCGCAACGCTTTGGAGGCGGCCCAGGCCCTGGCATCCAGTCAAACGGTGCCAATCGTTGCCGGTGGATGCGGTGGCGGCGGTGGGGCGGAAAAGCCTCTTAACAAACCGAACGTATCCGAATTCCTGAAGAAGGAGACGCGCCTGCGCTGCCGCTATTGCCACGAGCTGTACAGTGAGCAATTCAACGATCGAGGGGCCTGCGAATATGCCCCGGATCCGTTTCGCAGCGGATACGAGTGCATCTCCGGCATGGGCTGCGCCCGCTGTATGATTTACCACTGCATGAGCGATGCCGAGGGCGAGACGGCCCAGCATCCGTGCGATTGCAGCGTTAGCGAGGCCGGTTGCAGCAAGCGCTGGCTGGGCCTGGCCCTCCTCTCGCTGTTTGTGCCCTGCCTGTGGTGCTATCCGCCGCTCCGCGCCTGCCACTGGGCGGGCATCCGTTGCGGTCTCTGCGGCGGCCAGCACAAGCCGCATGTCTGACATTTGGAGGCCCGCTTGCAAGGACAGCACGACGATGACCCCCCCAGGCCCAGAAGCGAATTCCAATACCAGCAACAACACCACGAGCAGCATGCCAAGCGTCCGTTGTGGGGACACAAGCCGAGACACTCGCAGCAGTCGCAGCAATCCCAATCGCAACGTCACTTCTATAACTGGGAGCTGTCGCACAGCTTGGGTGCCCCGCAGCAAGAGATGCCGCCGCCGTATTTAATGCAGCCAACTGGCCGGAAGGCGCCCCAGAACGATTACGGACGCTTGCTCTTCTAGGCTTTAATCCAGAGTGAATGCTTTAAGCCACATTTTCACGAACCAATTTCAAAACATTTGAACTTTCCACTTAAAAAGCCATTTTGAGCTCCTCGTAAATGCCATTAAGAAGAACAATCAGGTGGCTGAGGTGTCTGGAGAGAGCGAGCTGTAAAGTATCTTGTTCTGATTTGTAGAAGAAAACATCTAGACCAGTGGTGCCCAAGCGTATAAATTGACACGTTAGACAAGCATTTCTGTGGGTAAGATCGTGCTGTCTTCGACGATGTGTGGGCAGAGCTCGAGCAGCGAAAGCTGTCGACTCGTGTCTCTATCTGTAGGGCATCACTGAATTAGGCAGACACCAATATGATGGCAGAAGGAGAGCTCAGCTCGGCTCACTCAGGTGAAGAGCAGATGTACAAAGATGTGGGAAATGCTTTAACTTCAGTCAAAATTCGGAATTGGGCATATTCACTCATTTCAAATGAAAAGCTGCCGTGAGGAACCTTAGCTGAGATGCTTGAAAGTAAGCAAAGCAAAGTAACCAAATCTTTGATGAAAATATGCAGATTGCAAACTGCAGGGCATCGAAACTAAGGTCCGAAGAAGGTTCAGCTACAAACTCATCCGAAAAATAAGTTCTGGAGCTAAAAGATCCCTGCATTGGTTTGAATGTTTGACAGTTTGTCTTGAAATGAACTCGTGAAAATGGTGCTTAGTTCGCTTGTAGTATCATTTCGGTAAAACTCCACTTGAATTGCCATAATTTATTGTATATACAACAGAGCAGAAGCAGAAGGAAGGGATTACGTATATATTTGAAATATTTGACTTTTACAATTGTAATTTACGTTTATTAATAGTTTTGTATAAACGGGCTATTTTTTGTTTTGTTTATGCGTAATTGTAACCGGTTTTCTTTTAGAAATCAAATATTATACAATGTTTGTTTTAGTTTAAGTTGTTTTTAGGGTTTTTTGCTACTTACACTTGCTTGTTTACAATTCGAAATTGGAGAACACAGTATTAAAGAGGCCGAGGCAAAGGCGGCGAAACGAGAACTAAATACATATATATTTAAATGCGATTTTCTCTGCGCGATTCCAATTTGTTAATGTCAATGTCACGCGCTCAAAACTCACACGAAAAGTTCAAACAAAACAAACGACAACCTGAAGCGCAAAATGAATTAAAAAATACAGAAAAAAAAATAAAAATAAAAAAATAACCAAACACACACAACTAAGGAGGCAGGAGGGACAAATCTTCTGAGAACCTTGAACAAGAATTACAAATTGTCTTTGACTCCTCCGAAGCCAGCAAAAGGCGCGGCGGCAGTGCTCAACCTTTGCAGTTCCCACGCTCAGCATTTGTTACTTAAAACAAGCTTTAATTTGATGTGAATTTTAATCAATATGGTTTGCCTTTTAAAAAGGATGTTTTTGTCTCTTCTTAGGGCTCATGAAGATTCAAAATATTTCTTTTGCCAAACAACTTCCGCCCGTTTCATTTAGAATACCTTGGTTTCTTCCAGCCATAGAAGAGAATACCCCGGACTAGAATTAGTGAAAAGAGTCGACGGACGAGGGCAAATACCGAAGCACTGCGCGTTGGGCGTTCCTTTTGCAAATCCTGAACAAAAACCAGAAAGCGAAACAATTTGTAATTCTGACTAAAATGCTAAGCACTTTGGGCGGTTTATAAAATGGCAAAAAGTCAAGGCATTTTGAGCAAGGGGGCTAGAAACAAAATGAAATAAAGAACAATTTAAGTGTTTTCGAAAAAAAAACCAAAATCAACACTCATATATGCAGCTATATATATATATAATAATAATAATAATAATAATAATAAAAAACATTAATTTATTTCTTACTATATAATTATTGTTGTACTAAGTCAGTGAGAAAAACAAAACAAAAAGGATGAAAGGAAACTTCACACGAAAAAAAAAACTAAAAACAAAATGCATATTTATTAAAAAATAAGCAAAGGTTGTGCAAAAAAAAGAAGAAACACATTTAAAAGCAACATTATTATTGTAAAAATTAACTAAATGCGGGCAATTGTTAGTAAATGTGCAAAATTCAGTCGAAAAAGTGGAAACCAACCATGGAAACGCCAAGAAATGGAAACCAATATCTATGGAGATATCTTGATAACTTGCAGAAAAGAGAAGAACGGAAACCGAAACCGAAACGGAAACGGAAACAAAACACTCAACAACAAGAAGTACAAAATGTTAAATATGTATCTATATAATTTACAATTACGTTTTATATTATTATTTAACTTAAACGCTTACTCAACGGAAAATAGCTAACTATTATTACGATCGTCCTCACACACGAACAAACAGAACGTAACAGAAACAAAAAGAAATAAATAAAACTAGCTCAATGACAGAATTATTACTTTAGCTAAAAACAAAAAATAACATTCACTATTTGCAGTTTCCCTTCCCTTTATTATTTCACATCGAAGTGAAACAACCAATGGATTCCCATTAAAATAGCCACATATACTCATGTTAAATGAAGAAGCGTACGGTTATGGTATCATTATAGAAACGGATGATAATGAAACCACAAAAAATAGTAATATAAATGATATATTTATTCATATAAATGTATTTGAAAATGTGAACAAAAAACGAAAAGAAAATACAAACAATAAAACACAATTTAATAAACAATGTGAAATGCTTATCGGACTGTTGGGCTCCGAGTTTAAAGACCTTCAAATAAGAGGATGCATAACGCCCATACATTTTAATTTCCATCTGCATATGCAAGCGGCACTTGAATAAAATTTCCAGATAGCCGACATGAAAAATTTGAACGTGAAATAATCATATGGCGTTACTCACCTTTTTCTTATAGGTCTTTGAACCGAACCTATTGTAAATAAACTCAGTAAGCCCATATCTATCTGTACTTTGTAGGCAATATATATTTGGAAACACACTCAAAATGTACAAGCAAGAAGTCCAAAAAACTGAGATGAAGGAGGTCACCTGCAGTGTGCTCTTTACCAAGTTGGTTGCTTCGATTAGCATTGATCCCCTCCTAATCTCAAAGTTATTTGATTCCTTAGCCCAAGGTTCAACCCGAAGGAGCCATCCTTCGCCAACGAATTGGACGCGGTGACATGTTTGGTTTCAAAAACGGAGGATCTCCAACTGGATCGGGTCTTCAGGGTTGCATCGCAAGGCGTTGCCCTAGAGTCGGAAGGCTTGAATCGCTCCCTGTATGAGTTTGAGTTTGAGGACGCGAAGATCATGCCAAATATAAAGATGATTGCCCAGGAAGAAATGGAAACGATGTTCCGTTATATTATCGAGACCCATGAGAAGACCACCGTCCAGATTGACATCAACAAGATGTATTTCAACTGTCATTTGATGGTGTTGCAGGTGTATTCCCCTTTCTTCAGGTATCTCACAGCTGCACCGCTCCTGGTCAGTCTACCCGAAGAGCACGTCTCGCGGAATGCCCTAATGCTCATCTATAAGTGGATGCTGAGCGACGAACCGATCCTGGATCAACGCTATATCGCGGAGATTTTTGTGGCCGCCACCTATCTGCAAATCGAGGCTCTGCTGGCGCTTTGCTGGAGCTATTTTGATGACGGTGACTGCTACAACGAGGATACGGCGTGTGTCCTGTATGGGGAGACGCTTTGCCATCCCGCCCTAGATTTGATTCGAAACTTGATGCTCTCCAGGATCCAGAAGTTTTTCCTTACCTTCGTGGCTTCAAGGGACTTCCTATCTCTGCCGGCCAGCCACGTGATTTACCTGCTCGATTCCAGCAACATCTCTGTAAATACAGAGATCGAGGTGAGCCGTATCCTTACGTTACTTCCGATTTGTTCATCTCAATGCTTTTTTCCAGATCCTCTTTGTAGCCGTGCGATGGCTGGGCCACCACTGGGAGCAGCGCCGCATCTATGCGAAGCGAATATTGTCCTGCGTCCGATACCAACTGCTGCCACTGTGGTATCTGCTCTACGTTCGTCGCGAGGAGCAGCACCAGTTGCTGGCTGACCTGATCTCGATGCCAGAAGTTAACGACAAGATCAGCGAGGCCATTTCTAGCATCACATCGCGGATGTATGATGCAAAGCTGGCGGCGATGGATATATCGCCGGGCAAGGGTGACACCCTGATGTTACCGGACTACCAGACTCAGCGGAAGTGGATTTGCGACCGGTCATGCAACTACTATCACCAGTTGGGCTGCCCAAGTACTCGAGAAATACGTTTCGAATATTTCGAGAATTATCTGCTGGCTTTGCAGGACAGAGTCCTCAATCATTGGTCCAAGGTGGAGATGGTGGATGCCAGCCAGGCGGACGAATTCTGCAGCCTGGAAAATTAAGTCTTAAGTGCAACCTGATCTGTATCCGAAGACAATAGGAATGTAGAAAATATGTTCAAAAAGATCGTAGTAAGGATACATGGAAATGGACAAAAAAAGATATACAAATGATCAAATATATTTGAAATAAATATTTTTGATATATTTTGAATATATTATAATTTATACATACATCTTTATCCATCGAAACAATAAATTGTTTTATTCTAGTCAAGGACTGCCTTGCAAATGAAATTGTGTTCGTCTTGGCATGGAAACATATTTATGAAACCTTGAAATATTGTTAGGCATTTGCCGATAAGCAGTTTCTCACTATCAAATTTGAATTTTATTGGCTCGTATATCTTAACAAAGTAGTTCTTTTCGAAATCCAGCTCAGCATTGATGGCAGCAAGTTCATGAATGTCTTCGATGATTGCCAATTGGCCGCCGATAATTTGACACGTCTTATCAGCAGAAATCCACTTCTGTTGAAAGTTGTTCTCGATATAGTAGAACTTGGAGCCGATCTGCTTGAACTTCGGAGATCTTATTCTTGGAAGTCCGGACTTGACTTGTTGGTTTTCCATCTTGGTTAACACCGACTCCAACCTGCCCAGCATTGATTCGAAGTCCTTCTTCCAAGCGGCATCCTTGGATTGTAGTCCGGATAAGGTTTTCATTACTGAGATCTGCTGCTCCTCAAGTGTGTTCAGCCTGGATTGTATTTTGTTTTGATCTGAAGGATCGTCCAGCAGACACACGTATCGCTTATTATCCTGGGAGTGTGCAACGGTTTCGTACAGAACCAAGGAAATATATACGAAAAAGAAATATATTTCGAGCTTAGACATGATGATTGTAGGCACTTGCTCTTCATGGACTGATTTTCGATTTATTTGCTCGCTGGAAGAGCACCGAAAGCTATTTAATCAAGCCACCGGATTGATAAGCCATTTGGATGCTGGCATTAAGCCCAGAACTAAGTTCATTTAAGTCAAATGTCGCTTGTGGTTATCTGCAATCAACATGCCAAAATTTTGAGCTTCCTTTCTCTACTTGCGTTTCGGATCCATTGGATTCATTGTTCTGTCTAATACCCTGTTGGATCTCACACACTAATTCCTCGTATTTATTTCCTGAACCCATTGCTCGATAATACTCCAAAGGATGATCATCCACGAATCTGGACTGAAAAGAATTTGGGGTCGGACCCAAAGAAAATAGAAAACAAACTGGTGAAAAAACTGTTGAGAGTTCAATAAAGAAAATGATTCCTCCGATTCTTACATTTCAAAACATTTCAAAATTGTATTTTTTATTGGATTTGCACATTTTTATTTCTGCAACTGCAAACAAAAAGAAACTCCTAATTATATTTTTTATCCATTGAATTTAAATTTTTCAGCTTTTTTGTAAGAAGATCAAACTGTATTACTGATAAACGATTAAATGATGATTTAAGCTAATTAGATAATATTTAAGATATTCTCATTCGATCTTCATATATATTTATTTAATATATAAGCTCCCAACATGCATTAATAGTATAAAAACAAAGTTATATTAAAAGTTCCAAGCTCTACACATATATTTCCAAGTGGCGACCTCTGCCGACGCAATCATTAAACTTTCAGCGGATGTTATTAAACTTGGCTAGGGGGTTGACTCTGCTAGGTTTGTCGTTAACCAAGTTTAGCAAATTTAAAAGCCGCCAAGCAAAATTATTAAAAAGATTCGGAAAAACATTAAATTAAGAAGAGATATTTTGTAATATATTTATATTTTATATGTATATTTAGCAAAACTCGAAATTGTATAATAAAATATATCATGATATATATATTATATTTATATTTGTATTATTTTAAATACTTAATATATTTTATTTATTCTGATAGTCAAAGAATCTATCTGCTCTTATAAATTTTTCGTTATTTACAGAATATATTTTGTTCATATTTTTACGTGCTGAAATATGATAAACATTTCGCAATGTGATTCCCATAAACTTAACAAAGTGAACTGCCGATTGGGAATGCTATAAAACTCGATCGATTTCACCATGGGACTCCCACAATTGGGTGGAATTTCTACCCGCCGATTTGACAATTTTTTCGGGTTTTATTGGCCAGGCGGCGGACGTTCGAAAATGCGCAAAGATAAGCAGAAAATAAGCAAGAAGAGTCTGAAGAGTCTCTCGTGAAAGAAAGACGAAGAAAAAGCCCCCCACAGAAAGCAGAGCCAATTCTCGGAGAATCAAGCCAAAAACCACGACAAATGGCCGATTTGTGGCCTTTAATGCGACGGAGTGTGTACTCAGTTTTTCCGATTGCGGACAGACCTCTTTGATAAGATATGACAATCACGGCCGATAACGTAGACATATTTCAAATACGCTGACGAATGCAAAATCGAAGCAGGAGCCGCCGTTGAAATCGCAGAGAAACTTTAAGTTTGGTTAAGTTTCCTTGGAGCGGGAAAGTCTGATGTCAGCCCAGTTAGTCAGGGAAATATTTATATTCGCTTCGTTTTTGGTTCTCAAGTCGGTTTGCCAGACTGCTCGGTTGTTGGGGAATTTTTCCCGCATTCTTTTTCATTTCGTTTTTTGCTTGGGAGTACATAGTACGATGCACCGAAAGAAACTCCAATTAATAATTGTATTACTAAATGTATTAAATATTTTAAAATGTTTAATAAAAATGAATGTTATTTTGAAAGGTGCCATAAATAAGAGAAGTGAAAGCTTTCAAAAACGATTAAGAAATTAAGAAGCAAAATAAATTACAAAAATTAATGAATATTAGGCAGGGGTGCCTAAGAAATTGCTGTGAAGTGGAAAAAATTTAAAACAGTGCCCAGGTGTAGTCTACAAATTGTAACCTTTTCAAATAAATCAAATCTTCATTGAATTTGGGATATACGCTAACAACTATGTTGTATTTTTTATTTACAAATTGAAAAAGAAGTCCAAATATTTGTGGCAGTGTAGCTTAGACTAATTAAGAATTTATGCCGCCTGCAGTTGCACTCAGCAAATAAAGGAAATCAAAGGAAACACGCCAGCCGAAGCGTCGGAGCTGGCGGAATTATGACAATAATTTGCTGTGGAAAATGCGACACAGAACGGAACCGCTAAGCCCGCGACAGCAATCTAAATATTAAAAAAAAGGCGAGCACATAAAAAAATTATAACTAATATGTACGTCGGGCAAACAGTTAAAACCAGCCAGAGAGAGAGAGAGATAGATAGAGAGAGAGAGGGGAAGGGTAAGTATGTGCAAAGAGAGAGCCGCGAGATCGCGAGAGCCGATAATTCTCGCACCTGCTGCACTGCGAATGCCGACGTTCAGTGCGAATTCAAATGCGCAGGTGAGCGAACGTACCGCTACGCGTTCCCTCTCTCTCCCTCTTTCTCTCTGCTTCGTTCGCTCTTCTCTCGCCGATCGTTGCCAATAACGGTCTATAGTCGACATTGCGTATACGCCGCGTGGGCTACGGTCGAACCCGCGACCTTAAACCAACGAATATAATAATACAAAAAAAGGCAACAATGTAAGTGCCAAAATTGGCAAGTGAATATCTGGAAGGCCAGGCAGTGAAGCGGAATTAAAAGCGAATATAGTACACTAGTCTGCACGCGCTCACAAAACTGTCTCATTAACACGTGACCACAAATTGTGAACAGTGCGAGAAACCCGAAAATCAAATTAAAATTATAATTTAGCAAATAAACATAGAAAAAGTGACATTTTTCCATGCTTCAGCTTAACTGAAATTGCTGTTGCAAATTATGATTCAAGCTCAAATTATAATTAGACAAATAATGAAGAAAAGTTGACATTTTTAATGTTTAATTTTGATTTTAAATTATCTTTGGAATTTAGCCAGGATTAAGTGTGTTTTTTCCCATATACTAGTCAAACTTAAATATACTTTATTCATACTTAAGTATAAACATAACAAAATTCCATGAAGAAATCTGTTTTCAAATAAACTAGTCAGACCTTATTATCGTATCGTTCTCGTACGAGCCCGTGTCAGTAACGAGCGTTTTTCCCCACTTTTTAGCCATTATTCTGTTTGCTTTATTTCAGACCATTTGTATCTCTGTAATCGGCTGACTAAACAGTAACACAGCCAGATAGATATACACGCACAAACAGAACACCGTACTTTGCATTTGTCGCGTAAAGGTAATCGGCGCCGAGCATATTATCAAAAAGTGGCTCAACTCCAAGCCATCTATCTATTTGGCTTTATTCTCTATCAAATCAATTTGATAAACATCATTTAGATAGGAAGCTCAATATAAAAAAACTCCCCTGTTCACTGGACTTTATTAGTTCCTAGAAGTGGCTTTAAAACCCATTCAAATATGAAAGCGCGATAAACGAGGGGAATGGCATAAAGATAACCAGGTGAACAAGAAAATGTACTTCTTGAAGTACCCAGTAATACTGTGCGCCGAGTCCAAATCAATATAACTTTTTCGGTTAAGGCAAACAAACAATGGAACTTGCATGTGACGACGCTAAATGGCCAATTAGGCGGCTATAACCAGTTTGCAGTCTGGCTATAAATAGCGATTGAAAAATCCCCCTTAGCTCCACTAATCCATTAGCTTTTCTTGAACCGAAAAGTACAACTTGTGACCTAGGCCTTGAGAAATAAAGCAGCCCTCAATGAATCATTAAAGATAACCGTGGTTCTTTTTTTGTTTAGTTTCGTGGGAAAGCACTGCCCATGGAGCTTGTGGGTTGTATCAATAAAGTTGTATAACCCGTACACAAATATGGGTCCCTTGATAAGATTATGCCCAGAGGAAGAGAGAGAGTGCAGCACAACCCCTAACCCATTAGGATTTACCTGACCTTATCTAACTGGGTCATAAATAAGTCACAATGACTGCGATTATTGGCACCCGTTTGGTTGAACGACCATCACAAGTATTAAACGGCAGGACAATGGAGCAAAATGGATTTAGTTTCAAGATGTCAACAAATAAGATCGAAGTGGAAGCCAAAGTCGTTATTTGAAAAGACAATGAAAGGGCATGTGTCCTCACCTAAAGCAAATTAATAAGCGAAGAAATAAGCCGCTGATTCGGAGATCTACGAAAGCTTGTATCAAAGGCACATTCAAATGCCAGCCGGCAATTCCGGAATTGAAATGTTGCATTTCAGCGACTTTTGCCACTTTCTTTTGTTCAAGGGAACTTCGTACTTCCTCCTATCAAGCCGTTCACTCTTCATTTGCTTTTTTGTTTTTTTTTTTGTCGTGCCTCATTTGCGGTTTGCGAGCGCTTTGTACTTGTTTTTTGCTCAAATAAAAACACAGTTAAAACAACAAAAGCAACGTCACACATAATTAACTATACACAGAATGTGTGACTATGCATATAAAACCATAGACGGACTTCTCTGTCGCACTCAAACCGATCCGCGAACCTCCGACAACTTGACGTCATTTGTCATAAAAATAAAATCTTTTGCTGTCTTTCTTTTAAATTCTATGCAAATATTTGAGCATCTGCATAGAGTGCTTGGATTATAAACTTAACTATATATTGTGTTAGCCTGAGAATTATATGAGGCACCCAGGGGAAATAAATTCAAAACTTATGAATAATATTCTGTATTCTGTAAATAAAACTAAAGCAACATTCAAATTAAAACAAACTTGGAATAAACTGAAAAGAAAACAAGAAAGAAATACCCTTGAGGTTTGCAATTGAAAAGATTCGATTAAATTGGAAATTTGTCGAAAAACCTTGTTGCACCGAACCTCAGCTGAAAACCGAATTTTGATAGCTTGTCATAGAAGTTGACTGAGCGTTCCTTTGGCAGCTATCTGATATATTCTAATATATCAATATATATATATATATATTCACAAATATATCAAATATATATATATATATATATATTCAAAATATTTTAAATTATAAATATTAACTATATCTCAAGTTATAAGCAAAGGGAAATAGAAATAGAGTTATGTCAACTATCATATTATTTTTCTATTAATTTTTTGTTCGATCCTATGGCAGTTATATGATATAGAAACTCTGAATTAATAAGTTAAATGTTCATATCTCAAAGTACATAAAATTAGATACTTTATTAGATTAGAATTAGATTCAGACTTATATACTAGCCATAAAATAATGAAGACTATCTGCAAAGTTTCATTAAGGTGGCTCAAAAACTGAGAGAATAGTTTGCACACATAGTAAAGGACAAACACACGGCTAGATTGACTCGGCTTCTGATGCTGATCAAGAGTAAACATGCTTTATGAGGTCGGATATTCTTCCTTCATTTCTTTACAAGCTTCTACTCAAAATTAAAATAGGGGTTAGGTTTACGGTTGCTAAATACATATTGATCTGAGCTAAGATTTTAAATAATTATCAAATTTCATATAATGATCTGAAACTCCACATATCCACAATTACCACCTTTTTTTATTTTTTTTATTTTTCCCTCTCAGCAAAGCACTTATTCAATTTACTCAGAGATTAACTATATAACAAGGTCACTTTTTGGATTTCCTACTTCGTTAATGATTTAATTCCCTTCTCACAATTTGCATTTTGCTATCGACAACTTCCTCCGCAACATGTCTAATTAGCACTTCACGATCGACTTTAATACTTTATTTATAATACTTTTGACGATAAATCGCTATAATTACAAATTTCTGTTTTTGCAGCGCAATAAAGCGACGAAATAAGAACCAAAAGGCAAGGGAAAAAAGAGCAACAGTTGACGCCAACACACAGAGTGATACGAATACGTGTTTCCACACACAAAACAGCTGAAAACCAAATAAATAAAAATAAGATAAACATTTTATATACCGCACTTGCTTGACAAAAACAACAAAGTAAATAGCTGGCCATAAATATTTAATTCAAGAGGAGCGCCGGGGGAGCACTGAGAACAAAATTTCGCTCAGTGCGATAATGAGCCAGTGAGGTTCCCCACTGCGGACAATCGTAAGGAGTTCCAGCCGGAGAGACCCCCAGTGTGAGAGAGGGAGAGACCCCCCACATTGGTGTAACGATAAGAGCGCCTTATCGGAGGCGGAGACAGAGCAAAATGGCCGACGAAGATCTCAGTCCGCTGCCCTTCCGCCGGGAGCGCAATCTCAGCAACCGCAACTTCAACAAGCGCAACTCGCGCCGCCGGATCAGCCAGCAGGCGGCGGAGCAGGAGCGGCATAGCAGCACGCTCGTTAGTAGCCAACCGGAGTCCGTCGACGCCGCACGGGGAGATAGCGCCGCCAGCAGCAGTTCCAGCTCGCTACACATTTCGTATTCCGTCAATTCCGACACGGAGAGCGCCTTCAATCGCCGCTCTCTGCTCAAGATGCGCGAGGCGGCGGAGAACGGTGGTGGGCTGGATATCACCACCCCCACGGAGCCCCCAATGTCACCGCAAACGCCCGATCCCGCCTGGCTGGATGTCCGGCAGAAGGTGCATCGCTTCGAGACCCTCAAGACCAACATATGCTTCCTCAAGCAGGAGCGGAACAGTCTGAAATTGCTGGAGAACCGTCGTCATCCCTCCTTTGAGGATTATGGCACACCGCCAGCCACGCCGCCGCGTGGTATCCGCCGCCTTGGTCTGAGCAACAGCCGCAGCAGCTCCATACCCAGCATTCCCGCCACCAGCATCGATGAGGTGCGTTCCGAGGATGAAGTGGACCAGATCTCTGACTTTGAAACGGATCCGCATGCAGTCGAGGCCGGAGAATATGTGCTCGATGGCACCACCTCGGAGGTGCTGCCGCCGAGTGAGGAGGTCGAGGAGTTAAAAACGCAGCAGCAGCATGTCCATCGTTCCATAAGTGCAGATCAGTCCAAGGGAGAGCTCACCCCTACGCTGAAAATGCGCAACGATTTTCCAAGGTGAGTGTGTTTAATTAGTGATAAGCCTTATCGCAGTGGGGGCGGGATACGAGAAACTTGAGTTTACACACAAAAATTCAGCAGGTGCAGCGGTGGTTTCAATTGTTATTATCAGGTGGGTTTTTGTGGAAATACCTTAATTAAGGTGCGCCACAAAAAGTACCCAGCTAAGTTTGTTGTAAATACCACAGCCAAAACTATTTATAGGTTGACTCTTTGTATGGATATTGGATATATTGATTATAGTTGATATTATATTAGGAAATTTATACTCTTTATAAAGACAAATAATAAATAATATTGTTTACAATGACAGCTTTTAATAACCCAGAGCAACAGTTGTCAAAATATCGATATTAGCCATAGTTAATATTGTTCATATTCTGTGTAGATATATTCGATATATTATATAAAGAAAAGGAAGGAACAATTTTCCTTCTGTATTTCTGAGGTTTCACTCAAATTTAAGACAATGTTAAGCTTTAATTCGAATTTTAATTTAAATATGGGTGATACCCAGAATAATAAAATAAAATAGATTGGTTTTATCAAAGGAACATGAACATTAATATAAACTTTCGTTATTTCTTGCTATTACATACTAGTTCTTCAAGAACAAATTATAAAAAGGCCTTTTTTAGGTATTATCTAAGAACTACTTGAAAACAACACGAATTAGTTACATTTCTTAAATATGTCCCGCTATTATTATTTTCGATTTATCGCAACCATGTTATGAGTATCGATATCGTTATATCGATATTTTGACAGCTAAATAAAATTATATATGAAGAGTTTCTATCAAAATGCCTCCTAACAAACTGCATTATCTGAATGGACTCGCTGCTTATAAAACATTTCAAATGATTCACATCTTAGGGTAGTAATTACAGATATTCTAATTATATTCCAAGTTGTTTCTAGAGATAAATCTTATTTATTTTGTTTGTCATGACCTTACTGTGGACTCAAATTGGATTTTCGCACTCAAATAGTAGACTTTACCTAGCAAGGGTTGTAAGATGTATACACTATAGCAATTACTGTAGAATAGATGCAGCCTTCGCTATCCAATCTGGAGTAACTAGATTTCGCGGTCGCTGAGATTCCTTTTCGGTGTCAAAATCGAATTATGCGAAACTGACCATAAAAAAAGACGCCAACTATTCACGACACTCGCACTGTCGAAACTTAATTGGCAAAGTGTTAATTGACTTTTGGAGCACTTTTCGCCAACAGGTTTGCGAGTGGAAATCCACAAAAAAAAAAAAAAACCGAGACTGAGCAGGCGGCAGGCATTGTGGCATCTATGTTCGGGGGGAGGGGGTAACTAAATATGAACAAAATCGTAAAATGTGTATCTGGGAATCAGGTTCTGCCTTGAAGAAGCTCCAGTTCCATCCTCGAACATGGACGGTTCGAAGAAAGACGAGGAGGAGCAAAAGGAGAAGTCTTCCTCGGCTTCTGGTAAACGCAAAGTTACTCTTTCACGCTATGTCTCCGAAGAGGAGTTGGTGGAACGGGAGGAGAAAGTGTGGGTGGAGGTGGAGCCCCGCCCAACCAGCAGGCGACCTGCCGCAGATATCGTATCCGTATCCGAAGAAACTAGCACGAGGGATGATCCTCTTCCGCCTCGGAGGAAGAGAAAGCCAATACCGCCGGTGCCTCAGGGACTACGGCCCCAAACTTCCCGCGAGGACGTCTCCCAGCCGGAACACTCCAGTGCGGACAGTCTGCCAAGTGGCAAAGATGGCCAATCCCACCGCTCCCTTAAGTCCCTCAGTAGTGCAACACCTTCCACCAGTCGGATACAACGTTCACATTCAGATCCGGAACTATTACGCACTCGCTCTCGCTACAACGACAGTGACTCATCGGTCATCACGGAGCGAGATACGGCGACAAAATACCCCCACGATATCGTGGTCAAGCGGGTAGACTATGACACGGAGGAGGTCCTTAAGCGAGGAGAGCCTGTCGAAGAAGACGATGTATCCGAAGAATCAATCCCATTGCAGGCTTCCGCCTCCGCGATCAGTATTCAATACAAGGAAGGCTTCACCGCTGGGGTCTGTAACATTGCCTCGCTTCCCATTCGGTTTCCCATGCCCAACCATACAAAGTATTCTTTTAGCTCACGGGGTTCGTCGTGACCGCCCTGGCCATGACTCTGCTGATCCTTATCTCCTGGTTCATCATCTCGGAACTGGGCTTCATTGTGAAGATCTTAACCAAAGTGATCAGGAAAATTGAGGAGGCCCTCAGCATCTTCAGTATAGAAACCGGAATAACGAACTTGAAGCCCCCCGAGAAACCACCAAGTTTAGACATTCAATCCTCTGACTCATTAACATGACAGAAACTTGGCCTGTTTCCAGACGCTTAAAGGTTGATTTTCCGCCACTGACAAGGTTCTTATCATTCTAGAGCCTCTTTAGAGGCTGACTCACCCAAAGAGCTCCTGCGGGCGGTTTATCTAAACTGTTATCACTGCTGCCCTTGCTGTTGTTGTTTTTAGTATTATTGTCTGGCGCGTTGTTATTTTCATTAAGTCGCAGATAACGAGTATTTAATATAATGAAAATACCTCTTCCCTCCGCAGAAACTATCGTTCTACGCCGAGACGAAAGACTGAAATTATTGGGACCACAAACGAGCATGTCGTGGGCAAGTTTCACTCGGTGTACCAGCCAAAAGATGAGTGAGTATCAGGACCTGGCACACAATAATAGGCATTACGGATAGATCCTTAACTCTTATACATTAATTCTATTTTCCAGAGAGGAAGAGGTGGAGATCGAGCTGCGGGACAAGAGCGACAAGTGTGTGCATCCCATTTTGGAGGAGCTAATCAAGACGGAGGAGGCCTACGTGAATAACCTGTACACGGGCATCGAAAACTATGGCAACATCTTCCAGCGAAAGGATCTGCCACTGGGTCTGAGGGGCAAGAAGTACGATTTGTTTGGAAATATCGAGCAGATCGCCGAGTTCCATAGGGATGAGTTCCTACCCATGCTGCAGCGCAATCGCAGGGATCTGAAGCGTTTGTTTGATGAGTTTCTACAGTTCCTTGATGTGAGATTAGCGAATAATGTTGTCATTACTTAGGTAACTAATTTTAAATGTATTTAATTCCTTAGCAAAACTGCTTCTACGGTTATGTGATCTTCACCATGAACAAGCAAAAGTCTCTTAAGCTGTGCGATCTCTACAAAAATTACTTCACTGTGAGTATATATTTAATAATAATTATTTCCTTGGAAACTCAACAACAATCTCAATTGCAGAGTATTCGCCTGGAACGTGATGACAAGTTGGGCATCAACAGCTTCTTGGTGCAACCCATCCAGCGCATGGCACGTTATCCTTTGCTCCTAACGCAGTTTATCAATGTAAGAACATCCCCTCAAGGATATGTCTTGAAGTAACTAATAAATCTATCAAAAAATCGTTTGTAGACCTTCTTCAAGAACCGTGACATAGTGATGAAGCCACTGATAGAATCCTGTTGCCGGCTGGAGAAACGCCTGCGTTCCCTGCTGACCACCACCAATGAATCGGAGAACATCAACGACATTGTGGACTGTCATGAGGTAGGGGGAGGAGTTCTCCACAAACATAGATTTCTCTAAATTACATTTTCTATTCCCTTGCAGTTCAATGTCTTCTACCAGGGCAAATTCCGCAAGGTGAACGAGTTCCAGGTGCTCGATCACAAGACGAAGCGCAACTATCGGGCCAAGGTCTTTATTTTCGACAAGTGCATAATCTACACGGAGATCAAGGGCAAGAGCCTGCTCTTCCACGGTCGTTATCCCTGCGAGCACATCGGCATATCGGCCAAAACCAAGTCCTTTACGCTCTACTACGAGCGGAGGAAGCAGCAGGAGTGCGAATTTAGCGCAGATCCCACCCAGATCGCCCTTTGGCTGGACCTAATCCGGGACATGATCAACAATTATGCCAACGAGGAGCGGGCAAAGCTGCATGAGCGCTACTCCCGGGAGAACGATCATTTGCACCGGAAGGCGCCCAGTTTTTCGCTATATCGCGACTCGAATCGCTTTAGCTCGGACAGTGGCATTGGCAACATCTGGATAATGCCGAAAGCGGACGAGGACACCGTCAGTAATCGCACCACTTGGTATGCGGCCTCGTAGTATCCTACAGAGAACTATCTGGCGAGGATCTAGGCCAGATTATGGGAAATCAGCGGTGATAATATGATAGGGATCTCCAATCCCAATCCCAGCCAGAGCGGCCAACAAGGCCAATAAGGCCGAGACGATGCAATATTCGAAATTGCTTCCAATTTCTGCTCATCGCTTGCAAGCGAACTGAAGCAAAATCACTTTGAGTTGAATGCTAAATCACCAAATATTCTTTGTATTCTAAGTTTAGTTACTTGGTTTAAGTTTAAGTTTTATTTCTGTATTATTTGTTGTCGCAAACTGTAATTCATTTAACGTTCTCTCGTGCCGAGGTAGTTAAGTTATTATGTTTTATGTATAAATCAATTATCAACTATTTAAATATAATAAATATTAAGAATAAGAAACAATTGTAGAGGATGTGTTATAAATAAAAATTGGTAAATGCTTTAAAAAACATGTTTTGAGAGATTTTTAGATTTCAGAAGGAAATAAATTAGGGAATATGTTAGAGATTAATGACCCTTAAAAAGAATGAATGCTCTTTTTCCATTCACTGATCAAATTCCTTTTTAACCAAAGATTCTAGCTAAAAATGGGTTCATTTCTATTATTTCGCACAGCTTTTCATTAAGAAAATATGCTTGTAAATTATTATAGAAATATCTGGCACTTCCTTCCACTTTCTGCCAGCAAAATCACACGCTTCACAGACGTCAAAACAAATGAATCTATCATGCAAAGGTCGCACGCCATCGACGTTGTCATGAGAGGCAGACGTGCGGCAGCTGTTGTGTGCCTCCTCCGTGTGCCTCCATGCCTCCACGCCCATCGAGCGTATACCTCATCACTCTTAATATTGTTAATGATACGACACGGAATACTCGAAGCAGCGAACAACTTGTTTCGGACCGACACTTGCAACCGCCTGTGACATCACTAAGAAAATGTATAAAAATAAACAAATGGCGCATATAAATAAATATAAGCAATTATTATTGTTTGTCTGCGGTTCACCCCGATCGGGGCTTGCTGCTCATCAATAGCGCCCAGAAGTGCTCGATGTTTATTTATAGGTCCCACTGTTCCTTGTTGTTGCCTCATCGGGGAATGCTTTTGATTTTAATTATACGATCCTCCTCCGGCTGATTGTCTAAAAAATCAATTGTATAAATAATAAAGCCAATAAAATGTGAGCAATTTAACATGTGAAATTCGCAAAATGCAAATGACAATTGCCGGTTTTCCGATGATCTCTATGAGATCATCAACGCAAACTCTCGAAACAATTACTAATTGTTGTGCTTAAATGTTATATAAGAGGATAATACATTTAGATGAGGGCAGTATATCGAGAGGAAAACTTACCGAATAGATAATAACGTTTTGGGAATATAGCCAAAAAGGTTGACACTGTAGAAAAATCGAGAAAATCGATATAATATCGAAAATATAGTAAATATTGACTTGACAATATATCGATACTGTATCGATATTAGACGATATATTATAGAAATTTTAATTTTTCGATATAATGGAGCTAAATCCATATTATTTTGCTTTTGTAAATCTTTATTTTAATATTTAATGCAATATTTTCGATATTTTTTTATTGATATATCGGATTTATTTTGTTGATATATGTGCATCCCGAATTTTAGTTCTTTAATAGATTAAAACTTAAATGCAGTTTAATTATATGCGTTGAAGTTTTAAAAAATAATTAATTAGAATCCAATGATCCCATTCATATATAAAATACATCCTATAGAATTTCCCACTAAAAATCTATACCTAATTTTTATATATACATTTTTGCTATCTCTAACATAGAACTCCAACAATGTCTAAAAACTATTTGCTTTTTGATTTATACTCCATTTAGAGTCTCAGCAAACCCAACCAGTTTGCATTCCAAAAAACACCAAAGTTCAAGGCAAAATCAATGTCCACGATTATAGGTAGTGTCTATAATTACAGTTATTGTCCGGCTATTAGCCAAAAGCTCCCTAATTGATATGCAAATATGGAATCATAAACGATTAAATGGCATTATTGCGCTGGCCATAAAGCCATGATGAAAGCAAAAGTGCTATAGAGACTTTGTTGAATTCTATTCCAATGCCAGACATTGAAATGATTTTCACAGTTTCAGATCGTTTTTCGCTGTTTACAAACAAAGTGTTCGGCGCGTGGTCAGCTTAGCTTTTTGGGGTTTGTTTTAAATAAAAAAGAGAAACGCCAAGAAAGAGAACGATCGTTCCGTGAGCTTTATAAGCTTTTTCCGCTCTGCGAATGCTCAGCGCGAATTTCGCTCAGTTGAGTTTTGCGTTTGATTCGCAGCGGATCGGTAACGGAATCGTGTGTGTTGGCCATATCTCTTTAGGAAAAAAAAAACCTACTGCCAGCGATATGCGTCGAATTCGTCGGTGGTTTCGTTAAGTGCCCAAAAATCTATATAGAAAAAGCAGTGAAAAAAAGAAATCAGCCATAATGGAGTTGACGCTGCTCACATTAAATTGGTTCGATGTGATTTCCGTGGCGCTGACTTTTGTGGTCATATTCCTGGTACAAGTGCTTAACGTCTATTTGCATATACTCAACGATAAAGCCGATAATGCCAGGTCGACCGATGTGGTAGACAAGGCGCCCGCTAAGGAATGTTCTTCGATACTGGAGTCGGCCAGCCCACCGATAGCAACGACGCCACCGAAGTCACCAACGAGCACGAATGGCAAGCTGCTGGAGAAGCAAGCCAGTCTGCTGGATACCGATAGGTACAGCTTAACCCTTTGTTTACCCATCTGACAGCTGTTCATTGTTTTAACCACCGAATAAATGTCCATTAATGGCATGTCCGACCTTTGCCTTAGTTTAGACTTACTGCTGACAGTGCGTATACGTGATAAGATAACGCATACGGCACGGTTGGATTATTTTAGAGGCTTTTTCACGGTAATTGGTGGCAGGAGGAGTGGCCGAGTTCACGACATGCATTATAAACATGTTAACTTGGCCGACAGATACCAGATAAGAACAAGTTTGTTTTTTATTTATGCAATTTTGATTTCAAGCAGCGGAAGGAAGTTATTAAAAGATAGCATGGGCTTTGGGGTTTTATAAAGGAAGTGACTATCTAAGTCATAATTTGAATTTTGATTGTTGTTCAATTAGCACTTCATAAGTTGAGGGGGTTTCTATGCCTGATATGTGGTTATTTATATTCTTATCGAAGGGGTTCTTCACAAACACGAACACTCTTAGCTAAGAGTGGAAGTTGTTCTGCATTATGATTTTAAAAGTTATGTTTTATGTTATCAAATCTGTTTATAGTTCGAACAATCCCTCATTTTTGTGAGTCCCTCATATACTCATGGCTTGTTGTTCTTGTGTGTTTCTGTCACATTTGTTTGCAGCGGCATCTCATTGAGTTCCATCAGCAGCACCTGTGCGGCGAACCCATCTCCAACATACTCGTACCGATCCTCACACAATGGTTACCACACTTTCCACTCGCACACGCTCAGCTTCGAGACCCTGGGCGATGAGTAGTAAGTACTGAAGATACACACTCACTCCTATTAGCGTATTAGCGGATTATTGGTAATTGAGTTGGCCGTAATTAATCAATAAATACTTTCTCGGAACCAGCCACGAGGATGAGGATACACTGTCGCTGGAGAATCTCTTCCCGTGCGATCAAACCGAGATCTATGCCTCCAAGAAGATCAGCTTCATAATTGACGAGCTCATCCAGACGGAGGTGAACTATGTGAACAATCTGAAGAAGGGAATGCTGAACTATGGCCAGCTGAAGGATGTGGAGGATCTGCCGGAGGGACTGAGCGGCGAGGCCAAGCAGAAGCTGCTGCTGGGAAATGTCGAGGAGATACTGGAGCTTCACGAACAGGAGATTCTGCCGCTGATGTTGCGCAATCAGCGGGATCTTAAGGGTCTCTTTGATGAGTTTGCCGTACACTTTGAGGTGAGTAAAGTAGTGGAGAGGGGAGAGGAGACCCAAGATTGTGTGGGTTGGGTCCATTAGCCGAAACTCGTGTCATTTAGCCAAGTAGCCGTTAGACAGGTTCCGACAACCCATCGATCACCAGTCTTTTGTCCTCTTCCGTAGGCACTCCAAGCTAAAATTCAACCTCAAATATTTACTCAAAGCGGAGTTTTTTTTTAATATTATTATTTTGCGTTTTTTTTTTACTTACTTGACACCTGCGATTGCCTCGGTGATGAGTGACGGTTTCTCGTTTCTTCATTAACTTTTTGCTTTGTTAAGCATTTTTTCTGTATTTTATTTTGTTTGCTAAATTTGTTGAATTCGTTTAGTCCGAGACTCGTGTCGAAATGCAAATGAAGCCCATGTGGGCTAAGCAAACTGCTTGAGAATTCCAATTGGGCTTCGAAAATAAATGAATTATTTTTATGATATTTAATTCTGTGTAATATTTCTTTGCTCACACCTCGGCACAACTCGGACACCGGACAATTGTGTGTCAGCGGGTTCATTCATATGCCGCGGCGTGCTTCGTATAAATTAAGTTAATGAAAACGCCAAAAAAAGAAACAGTAAAGATATATAAGTATTTAGCGGCGGATGACGAATGGGGGGCTTAGTGAAGTCCCCACCTGATAAGATTGAAATAATCAGCAGAACACAATAATTATAAAGAAAAACACAACGACAGAAAGCTAGCACTCAGTTACGAAAATCGGTTGGAAATTGCTAAGGCAAACAGACATTTTTTTTATGTCTGGGCTGGGGTTTCGTTTGCCGGCAGCTGACGTCATCTCTGATTGTTGGGAGAGTCGCACATTTAGATATATAATATATATATATTGTAGCTATAGAAATCTCCAAATCAACATGAATTACACTGTCCGCGGATCTCGTTAAATGTGCTCAGTTGGGAATGATTTTTTCGGGGCACTCTCTGCGCGGCCATGTGGCCATGTCGAGCGCTGAGTGTTGACAAACGCAAATAATGATCAATTTAAATTGAAATTGCCAGGCCAGCCAGAGTGTGTGTGTGTGGAATTCTCTTATGTCATTCTGCAGTTCCAAGAAGTGCCCTGAGCAGATAGGGAATAAATAAGCCAAGAACAGTACAGTATAAACCGCGTTTCCAAAGCAGGTAACATTCCTGCTGAGCTCCCCGAGGATTTGGCATCTTAATGTTCGACATACATGCTAAGCCCCCCGAGATCTGATTTATGCTGTTTTCATTTCTTTATTTATTTTCATATATTTCCCTTCTCTTGCAGCCACTTTGCTTGCAAACATTTCTGACTCAGAGACGGGCTAACGCGATAATTTGGCTAAATATATATCATAAAAATGTTCAAAAAAGATTTGTTTATACATATTTCCCCCAGAAGTTTTTCGCTTGTATAAACAATAGGCGCTCGCACACACAACTTGTTGATATGTATTTAAAGCCAACATGGCTTTTCCCCCTCCAACTCGTCGTCGTTTATTAATGAGACTTTTCACAAGCCAAATTGCCAAATCGATTAGTTTTGACACGAATTGATGTGGTGGCTGAAGAGGCCTAGTATTGATTAATGTCAGGCCTTGTCCAGTTGGAGATCTCGAATCCGGCAAATGCCAGAAGAACTGGCCATAAATAGAGTCGCCTTCATATATTAATCGGCTTTAAATGGCCAAGAACAGCCAAGTGACAAGCGTGTCGATTCCATTTGATTTCTCACCAACCACAGGCGCAAAATCAATTAAAAGTTTTCAATTTCAAATGGCTGGAGGGGTCGGGGATTTCTCAGATTTGAGGCAATCGATTTGGTGGAGATCACAATCGTTGATGTTTTGCTATAAAATAAACAAGAGCAGATGATTTTACGAGGGGATGCCGCCCCGCCGATTGCTACAAATTGTCTGAGCACGCAGAGAAAATAAGAGCACTTCTTAAATGATTTGTTAAATAATTTATTGGGAATTATTGTAGTGTTTTGGCGGAGAAATATATTTTGTATTTATACTTTATAGGTTTATATAGTATATCAGATCAAACAATATAAATTCATTGAAATGTTTGCTTCTTATATTAATTAGTCAATCATCGGTTTAGTATTCTACCCATTCAGATATAGATAAGAAGACATAATTTTTAAATAAAGACCTACTAAAAATATTAGACCCCTATTAACCTGGCTGACATTTCAGCATGAGTTATGGGAAAGCGTGTAAACTATAAATAGTCCTCAAATATAATTTGAAAGCCCCTTTTTTCCCATAGCAAATTGCTAAATTAAGGAGAATGCATTGCGGATAGGAATTTCATGCTAATAAAATATCCGCCCACCGAACACAATTTCGCAAGATGCAAAAATAGATTGTCACCTTTAGCTGCCAGACGACGACAATTGTTTAATGCAGTCATTTGTCCGTCCAAATCGCATTAGACATGCAAAACATCGAGAGAGGGCGATATTATGATGACTGAACCCGCGGGGAGATGATTATCATATCATCTAAATGCAGAACTCCGAGTTCTGATTCCGCAGCCAGGCGAAGCTAATGAAATTAAAATGGAAAGGAAATCGTTAGACAAGCCATTTTCTTTGCAGTTTGCACTAGTTTCGGTGTTTGCATTGGCATTGGCCCCACGGATAGCGACAGGAATTTCAAATTTTCGCTCTAGCTTCGCCAAGGTTTCCTCTGCCTCGAAGTCGGAGTTACGTGACTTAAATGCTTAAGAAATTATGATTTCGCCAGCAGGCCTGTACATACCATCCATGTGTTTGTCTAGCACACTGTATATATCATATATATATTTGTATATATATATCGGCGATGTGCGAAATGTGAACGAAACTCTTATGAGATGGAGGCACATGGCTCAGACACAAAGGTTTTCCCAGTTTGGGTGAGGTTAAGATGGGTTAAGACCTTGTTTGCCCTTGAACTGGCGCTCGTTATGATACGTCTGGCTGGGGCTTTAATTAATTTATACATATCTAGAATGCTCAGCTTATCTTGAATATATTTAATATTATCTATTTCTTTCTATTAGAAAAACCGCTTCTATTGCTATGTGGGCTTCACCATGGGCAAGAAATCCTCTATGCAGCTGCGACAGGAGCATCGAGAGTGGTTGCAGGTGACTATAATTAGAAATCTCTTCTTAAAATTCGTATAATATTAAATTTGTATATTCCGCAGTCCTATCAAACCTCGATAAAAGACAAGCTGGGCATTGACAGCTTCCTAGTTCAGCCCATCCAAAGACTGACCAGATATCCATTGCTCCTGCAGCAATTTATATCGGTAAGTTTAGGTTTTTATTATTTAAACATTTACGTAATCAATTCTTGAAATATTTCAGGAATTCTACAAGAGTGGAATTAGCTGCAAGCCCGTCCTGAGTGCGGTTTGCAAGTTGGAGACGCGAATGAGACGCGCTCTGGATGTGGTTAACCAGGCCGAGGAGATACCCAACATTGAGGAGCTCAATGAGGTGGGAAATTAGCTAATAAAAACTATATCTACAATTACTTATTAATTACTCTTCATTTATATATTTTATCCCGTCCAGCTGGACCTCCTGCAGTTGGGTAACTTCCGCCGCTCGACCGAGTTCGATGCCCAGCACTTTCCGACCCGCAAAAAGTATCGGGCCAAGATCTTCCTCTTCGATCGCAGCCTGGTCTGCACCGAAGTCCGGAAGAAGCGTTTGGCCTTCCGGCAGCACTATCTCTGGGAGAATGTGGAGCTGCAGCGACCCTTGGAGCTGGCCACCGCCAATGCCAACAAGACCATCAATCTGCTGGTGAAGCAGCAGGATGGAGGCAGTTCCAGCTCCAGCTCCAATGGGTCTGCCAGTGGCAAGCGGGAGGAGTACTCCTTTGTGGCCTCGGAGGCGGCGGTGGTGAAGCAGTGGCTCCAGGCCACCCACAAGATCATCGAGATCGCGAGGAATGAGCACGCCCGCCGGAATACCTTCAGTCTGCCCATGGACCTGGTTATCGGAGTGGTGGTCTCCATCTGGCTGATATGGCAGTACTTGTAGTACATATCCCTACTGTTCCTGGCCACCTACCCATCCCACCCATCCCCCCCATCCCATCTAGATCGTAGATATCTAAGAATAAAGCTAAGTTATTTCGTAGTCCTGAACTCCTTGTACTTGTATGTATATCCTCCGGTGTTTGTCCGAGCGTAAAATAAGCTTGCTGCAGTCGCTTGACAAATATTTATGATAAATTGCCTTTGCAGTGGCCAATCCCAGTCTTGTCTTGTCTCCGCCGTCCTTGCAGCAGAATGTAAATAGCTTTTCATCTTTTTGCGCCAGCCGAGGCACACGAGGCGGCACACAGTGTGTGGCAGCCACCGAAAAATTTATGACAAATCTATTTATTTAGAATTTATGACGGCCCCGATGCAGGAAAGCGTTCCCAACCAGAAGCCAAGTCACGGTCCAAGGAAATCTAATGAACCAAGTCCGAAGAAAAGTCGTGAATATGAACTGCTCGACAAGCTGATGATGCCCTGGGAAAAAAATTCAGTTTGCAAGGTTTCAAAAAGAGGAAAAAATTTTATATCTGAGGGGAGTCCCAATTATAGAAAGTATCTGTTGATATTACAAATTATATAATTCTTGTCTTTTTGACAGTATTAAATACTTGTTAACTTACACAAATGTTAAATACTTCTTCACTCCTTTTTAATACCAATATTTATTTTTTATTAGTACCCAAAAGTTAACAGACAATTCCTCTTTGTGTAATCTTCTCTCAAAGTTTCCCATATGCTGAAGTATTTATGATATTATTTTAGGGTACGGTAACGTATTGTTAATTGTTTTAACTACTGATTAGCTTTTTCTTTGCTGTTTAATATTTGTTATATAAAAGTTAACTAAATATTATTTAATGTTGGATTGGCGGGCCAAAATTAGGATGGCAAATATATAAAACTTTGCCATGAATAAAGCAGTTAAGAATTGTATATTTTATTAAATTTATTATTATCAAATTCCAATTCTCACTTCTTGAAATACAAATTTGTTCTAATATTAAACAATGCCTTGGAAATATACTTTCTGTGAAATTTATTAAGAATTCCTCGTATTTATAAATAATACGAGAATTCTTTATTTTTATACAAGTATACCGGTAATTATTAATTTATTTACTACCATTTAAAAATATTTATTTATTACCCTTTTACTCCCCTAACTATGCTTTGTATTTTCACAAAGCCAGCCTAAAAGTTCTTTTTTAAAAATGTGTTTCCCCGACTTCTCTGTTTCAAGACCACTGTATAAGAGACAGTCTTCGATTTGATTTAAAAAACTGATTTCCCCCATTAGATGTCCTGATTATCCGGTCAAGTGATTGTACCAAAAATCATATTCGTTAAGGGAAAATAAGCCTTGCAAATTGCCCGGCCAAGACTCCCCTCTGAGCCAGTAAAAATATAGAAATAAAACCAAAAACTGCACTAATGAAGTTAAACAGGACTTGGTGGGGGCGGGGGCGGCGGCATTAGGAGGGATACTAAGGATGTGTACCATCTGGCCCTATCTGCAGTTCCGTGGGTGTGTGCCGGGGATGTGACAAAATTTGCACAAAAGCAATTTGTTAAGAGGGCGAAAAATATATATAAAAAAAAATAAAATAAAAATAGACTGACTCCCTTGACATCCCAAGGATACAGAGGGCGAGGGGAAGTTGCCATGTGAGTTGCTGTCTAAGCAAATTTTTGTTGCTACTTTCCATACAAGTCGATGTGCTCACTCGCTGGCTGGCTCTGGCTGTTGGTTTATTATATTATGTCATTTATGTTGGCATGCCGCCATCGCATCCGCTTGTCGTTTGCTCCGGGGATAAGGGATGTCGAGCCAAGGGGAGGAGGGTGGATACGGGTGGATGCCAAGGATACGGGGCTAAAGGATAATGCCCGTGTTCTTACCAGGCAGCTTAAGTGTATTAATGTCTGTCAAGTAGTTGTCACAAAAGTGACGTGTATGTAAACGATTTGACATTTTTATGAGCCCCGAAAAAGTCGCTGAGAAATTACAAAATTTCCCAAAGAATTATCCTAGCGCCCAGCTCTAGCTCTCTCCCAAGTCTTTACTGGCTGGGTAAATATATTTCAATATTTCTGGGCCATTGGCTCTTCGGCTCTGTTGTCTATGCCCCTCACGTAGTTGGTTCAACATGCTCCACATGTTTTTTAAACTAAATGCATAATTTCGAACGCAAGAAAAAGCGAAGAAAAGGAAGAATTTTTTGGCAATAGAATTGTAGAATGCCAGGGGCATAATTTATTTGAATTTTTTTTCGGGACACGTTTGCTGGAGGAGGGCTGGAGGACAGCAGCAAATTTGCCAAGTAATTGCACAAATTATTGCACGTAGGCGGGCAACACATGATGATGGAACAGATGGCACCGGGGAGATATAGCCAGCTCCGTCCTATACCATCGCAGCCTCCCTTTCATGCTACATTAAATTAACTTGACATATTCGGGAAGTGGAAGTGTGGGAACTTGGGGCCACAACTGTTGCTAATTTTTGCTTAATATGCCCCACACACTCGGCCAGATCCTGCTGCTCCATTGGTCTGGATGTGTGTGCGTAACCAATTCACGCCCCAGCGCCAGTTGCTGCCTGCTCCTGCTCCTCCACAGACCCCATCCAGGATATGCGTCTCCCGATAGCTGCCAGGGGTTTATCTAGCCATGTAAATGCAACACAACACTTAGGCACGCATCCAGCACACATCTTCATCCATCCGTCCGACATTTGCCGCCTCGTCGCTGGATTTGCGAATTCGTTTAGTTCTTTTGCTTCGGGTCCTTGAAAAAGTTCAAATTTCAGCTGCGAAATGGCACGTGAAACAATGTGCTTCTCCCCGGCCAAGAGTTGGAGTGACAGTGGGTCGAAAGTACACAAAAAGTGAAGCAAATTGAGTTTTGTAAAACAAATACTTGAGGTTTCCTTGAGTCTATACACAAACAATATGGCACTTTTCTTTACCTGAGCCATTATTTAGCTTATGATAGGTTGAAATAAAAATTCGTTCTTCTTTCTTTTACTTGATTTGGATTAATTAATTTATTTTTATATTAATTTATCTATTATTTAAAAATATAGAAAAAAAGAAGCTACCAGCCTTATTTATTTCTACCAAATCTCACACTTGACCCGCGGACTTACAGACTCCTCAGTTGGGCACTTTAAGATTTTGCCAAAGGACTGCTGATTTCTCACCGCCTCAATGAGACTCTGCTTATAAGGATCTAAGGCTCTTCTACGGTTCCTTCCCGCTGACAAAGGCCTGGGCAAAGTTTAGCAGGAATAGCTATCTCAGCGGCAACTTGATGAAGCTCGGCTTTTCCTGACTGAACTGGGAGTCGCTTCCAAAGTAGATCCTGTAACTTCAAGGCCATCACACCGAGCATCCGATCGTCGATCGGATTAGAGTAGATCCGTTGATATTCAGCAGTTTTTTCACAGTCACGGTCATGGTGCTCATCTACTGAGTGAGCAGCGTATCCAGACCTAAGCGACGTAGGTGAGCCAGAGTCTCCAACCACTCCTGCAGGGAGCTCTCCTGTGCCAGGTGAGGTTTTGACCTGGTGGCACCTGTAGGATGTAGTGCCTCGGTTGCAGGCAGGTATTGTAGAACAGCCACACCTTCTCCTCCACATTGTAAGGGTCTCTCAGAATTCTGTATTTTAGCCGATAACACCTTCTGCATTCTCTCGTTGAATTTCTGCTTAATTAATCCATTAAGTGAGTAGATCCCTTCTTCCTTGTGGATATCCAGGAACTTTCCGCTGGGGAACTTCTGGAAATGATTTCTTTTTTTTTTTTTTTTTTTTTTTATTTCTTTATTGTCGCCGATATCGTTCAAAGCCATTAGAACATGACCGGGCGTTTTGAAGGAGGGGTGAGTATGGAACATATGGGCCTATAAACGATTATTTACAATATTTACAGTTATGTACATGTGTTTAAATTGTTTCTAATTAATTGCAAAATTATTGCACAAAGCGGTAAGACAGATCGCTGGGGTGTATTCTCTTAAGTCTTCTAAGAGTTGGCGGGTCAGCCAGCCAGCTATTTCTTAAGCATCTCAGTTTTTTACGTTAAATAAAATATACAATTTCTATTATTTTTTAATAAAAATTGCTTATCTTGCCACACTGTGCCGCTTACGGTGGCACAAATCAAGCAGAGCGACAAATGCCCATGCGAATGTGTGAATTTGCAGACGATGACAACTGATAAAAGATCGAATTGCGTATCTGAATCCTGTGAGGGTCCCAGGACACGTTCCGCCTGGCAGAGGGGGGCAAATGCGAAATGTGGCTGGGAATGGAGAGCGAGACCCTTAAGACCCCGGGTTAGGCATAATGCCGCATGGCATTAGATAAAAAACAAAGGCATGTAATTTTCGGGGCATGGCCCAAAGCCGCACAACGAGCGTCGAGCGAAAACGGAAACGGAAGCGCTCGATAATCGCCCAGAGAGTGCAGCGTCATGTGTGGGGTTGAGGGTTCAAGGATGAGGTTGCTGCTTGATGCCAGAGGCCTGATAATGCGGGGGCGGAAAAATCACGTAGGGCTACGGGGGAATCACACCCACACTCCCAAATTGATAAATGCTCTCTGTTAAGTGGCATGTTTTTTGGGTTAAATGCGGTGTAAAATGTGCTAGCCCCGTAACCCCTAATGGCATAATAACCTTGCGCTGAAAAAATGCAGAAAATAGTAAGGATATACGAAAAGCTTGCGTTTTATACAAACCTAATACAAAAAAAAAAATTCAAAAAGGAAACAAAATTTGTATATTGGCCTTGGAGCTTATCTAAATAAATCTCTTATTTTCATTGACAACTTTTTCTCTGCGTGTAATTGACATAAGGAGAAGCTTGAGGCTGAGTGACAGTTCAGTTAGCAGTCGGGACAAGAAAGTCGCAGCACCTTGAAAGCGTCAACCTGGCCGAGTTGACGCAAATAAATCGCCCATCGTTGTCGGCGCACCTGACACTGTCAACATATGCTCTGCAGTACCAAATTCTGGGGGGCCTTGTATATACATCTTGCTTACAGGGCTCCAAATTGAAATTTAAAACGAGAAAACCAATAAAAAACAAGTTACAGACGCCAACGACGGGCGGCAATACAAATTGCACTGACGACAGCTGAAAGGCCATGGAAGCCGGGCTGCCCCCCGGAAACCGTCCAGGAACCAGCCGAAACCACCCGATCCCAAATGCAATTCGCGCCCGGGACCAGCATACAAATGCCTTCAGCCAAAGGATAATATAATGCACGTTGTTGAAGAATAATGGTCCTGCCAGAAGACAACGTCGCCATCGTCGTCCAAGGGACTAAGCATGTCTGCCATCCCGAAAAGAGCAAAAGGAGCAGGAGCAAGTCCCAGCCTCCAGGAGCCATCCTGGGGCCTGGATCCACGGAGCGGACAATAACGATGCCGGCAACGGCAATGACAGGCAATTTTAATAGAATCCGCCAGTCGGAGAATGGGGCTACGGACTTAACTTGGTGCGTGCCTTAACCTCGGCTCTGGGGGGACACAGGAACAGCCAAGCCAGGACAGCTTCAATTTGCACCACCAGCCTACGAATCCTCAATGAACTCAGAGAGTCCTTTCCAAAGATAGAAAAAGAGTGCAGGGATGGGAGGTTTGATTTATTCTCCAGCTAAAGTCAACAATCAATATTCAAAGTCGTAAGGAACCTGTTGAAAGCAATCAGTTTTTAAAATGTATTTCAGAGTTTACAAAGTGCATTTAATGTAGGATGTATTATATTATTTATGGTTTAAAATTAGGAAACTTCTTCAAGTTAAATGAATTCTTGATAAACTAATAAATATTTTGAATATTCAAAGTTGTAAAAGAATTGTAGTTAAATTGTAGAAATTGTTGTTGTTGAATTGTTGTCGTTGAATGGTTGTTGTTGAAAAGAAGTTGTTAAATTGTTGTCCTGGAATTGTTGTTGTTGAATTCTTAATGTAGAAATAAAAAAAAATTAAACTTTTTTTCGTAAAACGTTGGAATTTCCACTGGTTAAATGGGCTTAAAATATATAAATATCCTCTTCAGAGGATCAACTCTAGAACCTAGATCTAGAACTCTAGATCAACTCTGGAAACCTTCTCAAGACCTTGCCTAAGGGTAGTGCTTAGGTTCTTTAACTACGATCTACCTTCTGAAACTGTGAAAGATCTTAAACTTCTCAGACTGCTAGATCTTCTAGGACTTCTTACAGAACATCCCTTAATTTCCTTTCACCTGCTAAACAGACCTGCGCTAGGGTTACTTCTGGTGCCGTTCCCTAAAAATCTCTGTGAATAAAATGTTATATGAAATTGTACCAAAGCATAAAAATGATAATGTCCATTTGTGGCCGAGCCAAATTCATTTATTGCGGCTGCCGAAATATCTTTTGATTAGCCAACGGAATGGCTCCGGTTGCGGGCCATAAGAATCCAGGTCATGTAGCCCGCATATAAATCCCGGCAAATTCATGCATGACCCATAAAAGCGGGGGAGTGGGAGCTGTGAGAGCTGGGAGCTGCGAGAGCTGGCACTTCAAGGAAACACGGAACATATTTCCTATTTATGACTGCAACTTTCGGTCGAGTCCGGGCGGGGTATAAAAATTTCAACACGCTTACACAAAAATTGCCAATTAAGCGCATTTATGACTGCAGCGCAGCGGAAGTATGTGTGGCATGCAGCTAGGAGGGGGCAGGGAAAACACACCACCGCCAGGACGAAGCCCACTCTCTCCCTATAGAAACAGTGTCTGGGCCCATAAACATCCTTAATGCGAGAACGTGTGCACTCCGAAGACGCTCGCCAGGATTATTAAGAAACAATGAAGCCGGGACGCCGCTAGAAGCCATAAAAGCGGACACATAACGCCCGGTTTATGTCGCAAGTTAAAACCGGAAACTAAATAGTTGACACCGCGCGGACATTGACCATCGGATTACCGGGCTTGGGATGCAGCCGGAGGTGGAATCCAAGACGGAGACGGAGGCGGAACCCTCGTAAAGCTCTCGGGTCAATGACGAAAACATAATTTGTAATTTGAATTTGCTTCGTGTTCGAGCATAAGCAATGAGCTCTCACTGTCCTTCGTCCTTCTTGGCTTGCCTCTTGGCTATAAGGCATTCCGTTGGCGTTTCAGTTATGGGCGCATATAATTCTTGAGGATAAGAAATCCTGATTTGCCTGTACAGGAGGATGTTCAACAAATTAGAGACACAGAAGGAGATTTTTATTGGTTTCTTAAAGAGTCAGAGAACCGGCTTTTAACCCACAATTAACCGGCTTGAAATTACTTGAGTAGCTCCACCTTTATATTGACTTGCATTTAAAATTGCCTTCGGTGGCTTAGGCCTTGGCTTTGGCTTTTGGCCTCAAAGTAAGAGGAATACCTATGAAACGTTGACTGATTTATGCGCTTATCACGCAGGCGTCGCCGCCGTTTTTTATGTCCTTGTCGTCGCCGTCTGTCGGCCATAAATGTCCTCGCCGGAGTCCTGGTCGCAAATTTGCCATTTTAATGCTCCTTGGGCTCCGGCCCGGCTAGCGCTTTTCAATTTCTCCACACATACTTGCAAGATGTCCTGTGTACCTGCTAGCAATGGCTTAGACCCTTCCTTCGATGTGACAGTTTTTCATTACGCACAAATCCTTCGGGCATACACCCGGAGACGTCACATTAAAAAAAGGATGTTGACTAAAAGCCAAGAACACACAAAAAAGTAAAGGGTGGGAAAAAATAAAAGTCCATAAGCAAACACACACACACGAGGACTGCTGCAGTCTTAGGAATTTCATAAAAATCGTTGCCAGCTTATCGCAGCTTTAAGATGTCTGCATGTCCTGTGGGTGGAGTTCATTCGCATGGGGTGTCCTTTTTGGCCCTGCGACACTTTGAAAGTGACATTATGCAACTTTGAGCGGCACAGCGGCAGCGGGAACTGCAGCTATCTAAATTACCCAGAGACATCCGGCATGGCAGGACGTTCTTATACGCTCAAGGATCAACAGGAAGCGCCCCAAGGAGTCTGACTAGCTTCATGTGTTGCATTTTTCTTTCCTCTTCTTTTTATCCTCTTGTTGGGTGTTTTCTTTTTCGGCGCTGCAAATTTCATTTGACACAGGAAGGAAGTGTAAGCATGCAAAAGCGAAAAAGGGTCCTGGATAGACACAGATAAGTTAAGCGCAGGACTCGCCAATTAATGCGTCGTCCTGCACGTGTTAACGCTCGACCACTTCAGATCCAGGAGCACCAGAAGTGGCCGTCTGTCAAGGCCAAAAGTCACGTATTCCTGCCAACGTTCGAGCTGGGAATTTAAGGAGTGAAAAGCTAGTAAGTTCACAGCATAAACTTGGTATAAAAATGGTTTCCAACGAACATTTCAGGTGATGGAAAATTTAAGGTAAAGCTAAAAAGAATAGAATATAAAGTTTAAAAGACTTAACCCAAGCACACGTATATTTATTAAACATATTGCGTATTATTTATAAAACATAAGTAATACGAGGTTAACGAAGGCAAGACTTTATTATACGTTCTCCGCACGTGGAGGGACACGCGGGAACCTTCCTATCTCGCTGTTCATTATCATTTGGAGCCTGGTGATCACCGGCACCATCATCTGGAGCCCCAAGTGCTGCTCCAGGGTCTGGGCTATCTCCACGCGGAGCGCCTCCTCCAAGGACTCGCTGACGTTGCGCTTCTCGACGATCTCCACCTCCGGGACCTGCAGCGGATATTTCGCCGGGCAGGTGAAGACCAACTGAAGGGCAAAGCCTATTCGGATCCGAGATGTGGGGCCGCGCTCAACGTAGTTCATCGTGGCCAGTGGAACCTTCAGCTGGAGCCTGGGACGACGGGCCAGGACCAAGTAGGCCAGGCCCAGATAATGCATTGTCCGCACCTCATTCTCCTGCAAGTCTGAGAAATAGCGAGCCGTCCTCTCCGCATCCCAGTTTTCCGGCGGATCCCGCCTGGCCACTGCTCCTCGTACTTCTCCTCGCGCCCTCTGCGTCATCATTTGTCGGTAATTTGGAATTTTGCCTACTATTTCCTATTTTTTTATTTTTGTTCCCCCGGATTGTTATCTCTGTTCCACCGAAATAATTTGAAATGTAATGCCAGGCCGTGTCAGTAAGCCGAGATTTGCATAGTCCCATCAAAGCAATAACAGATGGATGAAGGGGACATCTTGAGGCCTATCATAAGGCATGAGATCTCAATGGAATAAGAAGGGGAGGATGGGTGAGTGAGGGAAGGACTGTGTGGAAAGGTGGATGCTCTGTCTGAAGGACAGGATAGAAAAAAGCTATGAAAATATATTAAAAAATATATTTATGTACATAAATAATATGAATTATTTCAATATTATTGTTAATGTAGAAATACATGTGTGAATTATCTATAAAGTTGATTATTTCCAATGAAAAAGGAAAGATGTTATTCCTAGAGATGACAGAAAATATCGACATATACATTGCATATCGCAATGGCTGATAACTATGTATATCGACATTTTATCGTGGCGACTTATGTGTGTAAAGTCGTATTCTATTTAATATATTATTTTTGTAAATAAATATAAAGAGGATATAAAATAGTTGTTTAGTAGTACAAATGTTTTAAATATAATCAAAAAAAAAAAAATATATAATAACAGTTTTTTGATATTTTTTCTATAATTGCTCTCGATATCTCCATCTACATATTCTTCATCATCTAAAACTTACATAAAGGAGAACCAAACCATTAAATAACTGACGGCACCCCTTAACAAAGAGTATTTAGAATAATTCAAGTATATTTACATAGTACCATGAATATGCTCCCCATAAATACCCTCACCGCAAATTGAGTTTGTTCGTTTGGCTGATTTGATTAGCCTAGATTTGCTGGTCTCAGTGCTATGCAAATTAGCTGTGTGATTATCGCGAAAATTGGCAAACACAAGCAGACTTCACACCCTCCAAAGGAGAAAATTCCCTGGGCGGAAAAGCCACAGCCCCTGCCAGAGAGCGAGCGGCGTCACTCGCCCCCTTAATAGTTTTCAGCTTCAGACGTGCGTGCGGATTTCCTCTGCACTTGGGAAATCTTCCACGCATATGAGTAACCTTTTTTATTAGTCCTGCGGAAATTTGCATTTTAAAGCAGTTTCAGTCACGTGAGCAGCAAGGATTCCCTTTGATTTTACGCTCCAACACCGCGGCATAGTGCTGGCTGTCCTAATGAGAACGAGTGCGGCACATTCGTGTCTCAATCAAGTACGATCGAATAATTTTGATTACTCCCTGATGGGAGAGAAAATATGAAGTGAATTTTTTAATAAATATATTTAGGGGACTTTTTAGTTCTTTAATGTGCTTTATCCGAAAAGGAGCCCCTTAAATTCCCTCTTAATGTAATCCTACTATATTTCGTGAAGTGCATTTCCTAATGAGCAACAAGATGAACGAGTGGCCTGCTCTTATGTTGTTCACCTGACTGTCAATCAACTTTCAATAAGCCAGCCGGGCGCTGCTTCAATCTTCATTAGAGTCCTTGCCCTAGCCGATGCCAGAAGTAAAAGCCAAAGTCCTGCGAATCGAACTCACTCAAACATGTTGCATTGCCCCTACAACAGCTGCCGAGTGTCCTGCGACTTGCCACCCACTTTGCTGCCCGCTTTTCCGAGGCTCCATTCGGCTAGCTGGCGGTTGGTTGGCTCTTCGTTCCGTTGGCCACGTTTGCAGCTCCTAGCCGGCAACGCCCCAGAACGTGACCAAATCGCATTCGGGGCGTGTGCACCCCGAATAATAGGGGAGAGGAATGAATCCTTCTGTCTTCTGTCTTCGGGCTGCTGTCAGCTCTGCCTTTTTCCCTGGAGTCCTTGTCCTTGCAGATTTTTCCTCAATCTTGTATTGACTTTTTGGTGTTTGCTCGCTGGGATTTGGATGCTCGCCCGATTGGCCCGGGGTTGGAGTTGTTCTTGGTACTTTGTTTTTGAGAGCTGCGCCGCCTCCCACTTCCTGTTGTGGAAAGTTCTTGTGAAGCACTTGTTTACGATTTGAAGTGCATTTGCTGGCGGCAGCGGAGCTGGCGGAGGAGTGACTGTCATAATTTGGGGCTCCATCGATTGCGATCTCTGCTGGCAAGTGTGAAAAGTTTTCCACTTGGAGTCGGCAAATCTCAGCTGTTAAGTTCTCCTTGGTTATGCTAATGAGGCAAACTTTGCCACTTCGATCGGTGCTGGTGGTTGGTTTCTTGTCTTGTCGTATAATTGAAAGTTTTGTCTGTTTTTTATTTCGGTTGGGCGAAGTTTGTAGTGCCCTGCAGATGAACCAAGGTCACTCCAGAGAGGGGAAGACCCACCCAAAAATAAAGGTGGTGGGACACACCCTGTGTTAAAACAAGCAAACCCCATCGCCTGATAAGATATATCGAAGTAGCCCCGAAGGTTATAAGAGGCCCCAAATACAGCATCGCCGGATGAGAAGAGCGACTGCTAGCCCGGCATGAAGTACTCGACTTTGCTAATTCTGGGCCTTATTTTGGCCCTCAGTCTCGTTGGCGAGACGGCCAAGACCAAGTCCAAGAAGGTGAAGAACAAGCAGAAGCAGCAGGCCCAGAAGGAGGGGGTCCTGGCATTGGCGGAACCATGCAGGTCTGCCAACTGTAAGCTCCCCGACTGCCGCTGCTCTGATGCGGTTCTGCCCAGGACCAAGTTTCAGGGCAAGGAGAGCGAGATTCCACAGGTGAGATAGGGCAGAACTTGGGGAATTCATCTACTTTTATTAGTACAAAATAAATGTAGTGTTCTTCTATGAAAATTAACTTGGGAAAAGAAAAGTGTCAAGAAAATGGCAAAGAAAAATGCCATTAACATTTTTCATTGAAAAATATTATTTATTATTTAATTAAAAATGAAATCTTCTTTAGTTTGTGACCATCACCTTTGACGACGCTGTTAATGCTGTTAACTATGCCCAGTATGAGCTACTCTTCCAGGGATTGATTAATCCGGATGGCTGTGTGGCCGCCGGAACCTTCTTCCTGTCCCACGAATATACGGATTATGTGAGGGTTAATACCCTCTATAGAGCAGGTCATGAGATCGCCCTGCATTCGGTGACCCATGGCGATGGCACCGACTACTGGCGCTCAGCAAATGTGGCCACCGTCGAACGGGAGTTTGGCGACCAAATGAAAATGCTGGAAGCCTTCGCTAAGGTGAATCCCAAGAGCATTCAGGGCATGCGACTGCCCTTCCTCCAGATATCCGGAAATAACACCTTCGAGGCAGCACGTCGTCTGGGCCTGAGCTATGACAGCTCCTGGCCGACGCAGCAGTTCAAGGACCCGGCCATGTGGCCCTATACCCTAGACTATCAGTCGAAGCAGGACTGCCAGATCGGTCCCTGTCCGGAGGCATCCATTCCGGGTCTGTGGGTCAATCCGATGGTCACGTGGACCGACACCGAGGGTTACAGCTGTTCCATGATCGATGCCTGTGTCTATCCGCCGGAGGACAATGTGGAGGCACTGTTCGAGTGGATGCTGGAGAACTTCAATCGGCATTATGAGGGCAGTCGAGCTCCCTTTGGCATGTATCTGCATGCAGCTTGGTTTTCGCGGGGACGCAATTATTTTGGAGCCTTCAAGAAGTGAGTTAAAATAGGATAAGCTTTATATTTTTAAGTAATAAATCAAGCTTTCCAAAAAGATAAAGAGATTGACAATTTCTCGACATTTGTGTAGCTACAGAGCTAAAATATGTATATTTTAGAATGCTAAAAGTATGCAATTAAATATTTTAGGCTCTTGAGATTCCATATTTTATTAATAATTAATTATAACAGAAATATCTGTAATTATAATATATTTTATTATACAAATCGTAGAAAATAATATAGAAAATTAATATTATTTATCCCACAGATTCATTAACCACCTTAACACCTATCCGGATGTTTATTTCACCACCATTTCACGGATGCTGGAGTACGTGAAGAAACCCGTTCTGGGCGCACCCTTCAAGGATTGTCCTGTGCTACCGGAGGCTGAGTGCCGCGCCGTCCAGTGCCATGTCCAGAAGTTGTCCACCGGCGAGGAGCGTTACCTAAATGTCTGCGACAAGTGCCCCGTCGTCTATCCTTGGCTGGACAATCCCCTGGGCCAGCAGCTGTAAGCCCACAGACTATTTGCCAATAAACAGAATACACAGAAAATAACTAGAGGGCTTTTTTAATAAGTATTTTAAATCTTTAAAAGGAAGTTACATTAAAAATGTAATTTATCTGTTAAAGATACCAATAGTGAACCAATTAGTCTTCAATTGATATCATTTATTGACTTGTTTCACATAATTTCCTTTGCCTATATGCTTTATAATATTTGTGGCTGATTTTCGAGCATATTTACAATTTCATATTGATAAAGGCAGTGTCATCCGCATTTTTCCTTTGTGTGTGGTTTATACTGAACCTGGCAACATGTTTTTCGAAAAGGGGAGAGAGAACAGTTGACATTTTCCCATCGCTAAGCCAAAATTTACATACGCCGCCGCACGGACCGCGCTGATAAATGAGCTGAAATTATGTTTCTGGCCGTGAGACGCTTAATTAACTCATTCAGCGGAGCAGACTGCCCCCGAGTGCGGTCATATTTCATGGGCTCTCTCGGTGGAGAATTAATACGACCGGCTTCCGGAGCCGGTGCCACGTAGTGTCCTGTTTTAGGGGTCCTGTCAATGCAGCTGCTACCTGTAAATGACGTTCGACGACCAACCAACAGTCTGGGGCTCCGGGCTCAAACTCTGTTGATGCCTTTTGGTTGCATTTTTGTTAATGGACCTCTAACTAATGACAGCCTCTGGGCTGCATATCAGTCAGGAGTTGAGATGGAGAGTGAGGATCCTGCTCTTGCTCCCGCTCCTGCTCCTGCTCCTGTCCAGCCGCATTTTGCGGTTGCTGTCGCAAATTATGTATGCGGTTAGCCGGACCACCTCGTCCCCGGGGTAACGTTGGGCTAAAGCGGAGGACAGGTCGGACATGGAAACGACCACAACATATTGGTTGATAGTTGACCAAAGGAGCAGATGGAGGATGCTGGAGTGTGTTAGGGAATAGTGGGCGGACTCACTGTAAGGATTCCTGCAAAAATGGGATTTACTCAAGGCACTTAAAAATAACCTCAGACGCAATATTTATCTGCGGTTGAGTTGAGTGGAAAGTGAGGGAACTAATCAATTAGAGTGTGAGTCAGGTGGGGCTGAAAAACACCTTAAAGAGTTAAGCTCTTAGGGAAATGTACCTTTCGAATTAAATTCAGAATTTAAGGGGAGTATTTCTGGTCTTAAACCCAATTGTTATTCATAAAATCCACTCTGATAAGATTTCTCTGGTAATTTATTCACAATTTCGGGCACTAGACACGTTTATGACAATGCTTGTTGGCCAGGACATAGCCCTCGGGGCAGTTGGCCTGCAGGATATTGTACGGCTGCACCTGCATCGATCCGTTGGAGCTCCACGCCGGCTCCATATTCATTTTGGAGGGCTCATTGAGGCCAGTTGCATCGCTGACGGCTTCCACAACTTCGCTGTCCGTGGCCAGAGCTCCAGAAAATATATTGCTGCTGATTGCCAGGATGCCAAGGACGAACAAGAAGAGAGTGCCGCAGAAAGAAGCCATAATATTCCAATGATGGTTAAACTTGAACTGAATCAAAATCACAATTTTCTGCTGACCATTACGACTCGATTTGGTCAAGACAATTGTGAAAGTAGCTAATGGCTTATAAGGCAACCTACCAGATGCGAGAGCTCTTGTGGCCCCTTCAGTCGAAGGTTGTGCCAGCCAAATCAGATCTGCTTTGATAGATTTCAATTTGCCATTTCTTGGGAGGAAATACATAAACAATAAGCAAACAATGACTGGCTTTTATGGAAATGAAGAAAATGCTCGAGAAAATCGCAACAAAAAGTGAGCAAATATTTGCTGATTACTTTCCGAAACTTGCACTGATTAACAGCCGGCGAGAGGACCATTGTCCTTTTCCCAGGTCTCAGATTCGTTCTCCTCCCCTGCAATTAGAGATTTTCTTTCCACCCCTCTCTCCAGCCCTTGTTTAGCATAAATTTTGCATTCACTCCGCCAGGGGGGAGAAGCCAAACACGGTGGCTGTCATAAATAAATGACTCTACGAGCCTTTGGCCCTGCCTCAGCTGTCTGTGACCTAAACAGGCATTATTTTAATGTACTTTTATGCGGTACACAGCAAAAAAAAAACACAAAGGTTCCCGGTATTTAACCCACAGACACACCCACGGCCAAATGACATTTTTATGTTTCAATTTTCGTTTGCCTTTTCTTTTCACTTCGCGAAAATTATGCCCACCACCCAAGGACAAGCACTTTGATGATGATGATGTGGGTCCTGGGTCCCTGCTCCCGGGTCCTTAACAATTGGGGCGGCTTCTGGTTGCTGCCTGGTGTGCCTTATGTGGTTTCCGCTGCCGGCTGACAATAGAATTGTCAAAATTATTCGCTCAAATTGCTGACATTTATTAGGCAGTTTACGGCTCGGGCTCAGGTTACTTTGTAGAATGTCACTTAGGGGTTGAGATGATATATTGTCGCGATCCCCGGCAGGGGGAACTTTTTTAATGGCATCTAATCATTACTGGTTTTTGACTTTTGAGTGCTTTGTAATATCGTAGATATTAATAGGGAAGTATCAGAATAATTATAAAATTATCTGTCAGTTTCAAGGTGGGGAAAACTTTAACTTAACTTGGAACTGGTGAAATTGCCTTTTAAGTTGTAATTATTTCCTAATTTATGCACTCTGACGAGCTTTTTAAATAACATTGAATTATATGTTTAACCTCTATTAAGTTTTTGTTAAATGTTTCTTTTAATATGTAAATCAATTTAAAACTTGTCTTCAAATATTTACCGAAACTTGCTTTAATGTAATGTAGGAGAGATTCTAGAGATGGTAGTAAATATCGATTCGATAGGCGAAAGCCTGTTTATAAATCGATAGTCGGATATATCGGAACAATATAATTGTAAAAAGAGACCAATAATAATAAGGATATTTTAGCCCTAAATGCGATATTTTTCGATAGTTTACGACATGTTCGAAATATAAATCGATTTTAAACGTTGTGGTATATCGAAGTTCTGTTTAATATATCAACCCAATATATTGGAAAAAGAGACATGCATTTAATAATCTCTTTTGATAATATCTATATTTTAAAGTTAAATATCAATATTTTAATGTTAATATATTTAAAATTTCGATTTATTGAAACTTCCTATATGTTCGATATATGATATTTTTCTCGATATGTCGGGACCTTTCCTCTCGATTGGTAATAAAGCTATAACCTTTAAAATACATTTCCTAATTATAATATAATAGATATTTTATAAAAATCAAAACAATTGATAATTTCCTAGGTCGGAATGTACTATAGCAGGAAAAAGGTTAATAATTTTTAATTGTAAAAGTAACATATGCAGTAGATGAGCCTTGAAACAAATATTCGAATTGCGACTGCGCTCATTTGCAATTCGCAGATTCTCTGATTCGCTGATTAAAATTGTTAATTATGTAAGAGCTTTTCAGTTAGCTCCCGGTGTTGTAGGCCTTATCTGTGAGCAAACAAAACCGCACACTTGCCAGAGTCAGCACTTGTAGAACCTAACGAGCTAATGACTCGACTCTCTGGCCTCTTGGCTCTCGAACTGAATCGGAATCTAAGTCTGAATCTCGAAACTGAATCAGAAACAGAAACAGAAACCGTACCAAGCCCGGGGAGAGATTCAGTCTCGAGTGCGATACTGGCGAGCGTGAACGTGTTTACTGAGTCTTCAATTGCAAAATCAACTTTTTACGATTATGGCCATAATACGGCGGCTTCCCTCGCCGGAGCTGCTGTTTCTGTTTGTCGGTGTCTGGCTTTGTCTGACATTGGATCCACATGCCGCGGCTCGAGTGCCCACCGATCACTTTGTATTTCCTTCGGAGTCCAAGCCGCAGCTCGAGAACCGCCTTGAGGTGGTGACACGGCTGATGAATGCCAGTCTTGTGGAGATGCCCCACGACACCAATAAGGGCATGCCAAGTATTACCAGTAGAGGAAGTGAAACCGGAAATGGGAATGAAGAGATAAAAAAACCAACAGAAGCACCGAAACAGAAGGTCAATCTGCCTGAGAAAGATGAAGCCCTTAAAAATCATACATCAATTCACCCTTCAAGCGAATCCAAAGTAATAACCTTCAGCAAGGATACAGAGTCTGATGGTCAGCGTCCCTGGGATATAAAAGAGGTCCCCCTGGCCGGCAAGCCGAATTTGGTGCTGGAACCGAGAATCACCTTGGAAACATCACGAATTTGTCCGGAGGGCTTTACCTTGAGCAGCAGCTACTGTCGCAAGATTGCCTAGAAGCTCTGTGGAAATCTTTAATGAAAATTGTTAATTAAAAAAATAAATTATACATTTTGCTTAACTGAATTTTATCTTAAATATAATTAGTTAGTAGAAATTAAGGCGAAATTAATTGAATTCAAAGAACTCCATATTCTGCAAAACATAAACTTTGAAAAAAAGATAAAGGTAGCTAATTGTTAAGACCAATTTCGTTATTTTTTATTTTTGTCAGTGTAAGCTAGTGCTAATATATAAACATATCCGGCTAAGCTTTCTGCTGCAAAAATAATGTTTGGGAGAGCTCAAGAGCTATCTCTACGCTCAGTCTTGAAAGCTTCGACACTCCGATTGCTCTTAACCCATTGGGAACTCCTTTTAAAATTATTTATAAATACATAAAAATTTAAATGAATTGAAAACATATTTTTTATGTTACCTGAAAGTACAAATTAAATTACAATTGTCTTTATTTCGGTATAAAAACAGTCCAAACTTACTTTCCTTTCCTATAAAAAATAATTAAATATTGATTTACATTTTATGTTTATTATTTCCTACTAGGTTATGATTTTTTTCGACAGTGTAAATGTGTGAAAGCTTGCTTTGTTTACGTTTTTATTTTACAAGACAGAGAGAGTAATGTTTGCTTAACGGTGGGTTTTTGGACAGGCTTGTCTCTGGTACTGGGAATATAAAGGGAATGAAGATCGACAAGATCAGTCTCTAAAGTTTCGTCAGAGCAAGTAAACGCAATGTGGATCCTTAACCCTTTGATGCTGTGGCTTTTGTCAGGTTTGTTCATCACGATGGAGGCCAAATCCGTACCATCTCTTGATAATCAAGAAGGTGCAGTCAACACAACGAACTCTTCAGAGCTGAACTCACCTTATATTGGAATCGATTTCATATTGATAGAGACTACACAGAAATGCCTCAAGGGCTTCGAGCTGCAAGGAAATCGATGCCGGAAACCAGCTTAGCCTGAAGTTGTAATACATTAAACAATCATTATTACTCCTTAATAATTCTCCAACAAAACAATGTATATTTAAGTTGCGTTCCCATCAACACCGCTCTCCGATTGCAATCGTTGAGCTGTCTTGTTTTCGCTGGAATCGAAATCGGAATGATGTGTAGAAATCTGATCGATCTCAGTATGTACAGATTCATTGTAGCAAATAAACGCGCATCTGCCAAATGGTGTTAATTCGTCTCAACATGTTGATACTGTGCATCTGCAGTCAGCTCTTGTTTTCATTTTGATTAAGGCCAAGTGTCAAGGATACCGATTCTCTGAAACCAGACAGAATTCAACAATTCAACAACCCCTGAACCTCCTTCGCCTGAGGAATGTCCAAGGAGCTATGCGCTGCAAGGAAATGCCGTAACCAGCGTAATTTTTAAATTAATTTTTTATATATAAATATATTTTGTATACAAAATATAATAATAAGTTTAATGTAAATTTTTAAATGATTTTGGACGCAGTGTAGTACGAAGTACAAAAGTATCTAAAAGCTTTTTTTGGCTGCTTTGTTTACGTTTTTATTTTGTGGGAGAGCACTGACGGGTCTGGCTTTTTCCCATCAAATCCGCTCTCCGATGGTGATCTTTTAGCTGTCTGGTTTTCATGGGAATGGAACTGGCACTGGGAGCATGACTCTTGTTGGGAAGATGATCCCAGGTCTCAGTCTGTAGAGCTTCGTCGTAGCAAACAAACGCGCGTCTGCCCGATGATGACGAACACACTTAACCCATTGCTGCTGCTGTGCCTGGGCTCTTTGTGTTTGCTTTTCCTCTCGATTGAGGCCAGAACACGGCCCAGCATCGACGATCGCATAGTTTTCCCCAAGGATAGCGATGAGGACGAAACTGTCTCGAAGTTCGCCCTGCCCAGTGACAATTCAACGACAACGGAGGTTCCCTTGACAACCTCCGAGGTCTCCGAGCCCATCTCGAGCGGCTCGGAGGAGCTGATCAATGGCACTAGCACCGGGAAACCGGTGATAGTAGTCAATCGGATATTGATCGAGACATCTCCGAAATGCAAAGAAGGCTTCGAGCTGCGGGCGAATCGGTGCCGAAAGTCGGCTTAGCCTTAAGTCTCGCAAGAGATCCATGTTACGAGTCAATAAAGTGATATTTTTTTGAATAGAAATGCTAATGCTGATTTATGGGGCAGAGTCTTTATCGGTGATTAGTCAAACCAAACGGCAAATACAACAAAAAAACCAACCAAACGAATCTTACATTAGTGGGAGAAACTTTCTGGGGGGGAAACTTTACACTAAGTACGAACAAAGTAATTATAGTTTGGATCCCGAAACTCGTGACTCAGTGTACAGATTGTATGTATATAACCAGATGCAATTGTTTTCCTCTTTCATATATGTAGTACGCCTTATCTGATGTCATGAACCTGGCTTATCGCCAAGCACTCATTCTGGGCTCCTCATCTCTTTTTTTAAGACGAGAACTCAGTCTCTGTAGAATATTGAACGCTGGTGGTTGTTGATTCTGATTCTGTTTAAATAATGGCATCCCAGCTCTTATCTCTGGGCCTGTCTCTGGCACTGATCCTCCTAATCAGCGGTCACAGGACAGAGGCACGTCCTCAGAATCCTTACTATGTGGAAAACGGCGGACAGGGCGGCTTTGGAGGAGCGGAAAAGTGAGTTCTTATATCATATTCAAATATTTTTAGGCAAGACAAGAGATAGTCTTGGAAAACATGAGAGCTGATTAGGTTTACTTATCAGTTAAGGCTTGTTTTTAAACATAAATTTATTATTATTATTATTTTTGCAGTCATCATCATCGCCATCATCATGGGCATGGACACAGTCATGGACATGGATATGGTTCAGACTTTTCTGGTCCCGAATTTTCTGGCGGATTCCCCGGCCAACCAGGGGTCCCTGCCTATGGTCGTTATCCACCTACTTATTCCGTTAATCAACAACCTGGAGGTGGTCCCTTCCCAGGACAACAGCCTGGCGGAGGTCGCTTCGGAAATAGACAGCCGGGCAACAACTTCTTTGGCGGTCAACAGCCAGGACCTAACTTTAGACCACAGCCGGGGCAAGGTGGAGACTTCAACCGGGGACAACCAGGATTCCAGCAGCCTGGTGGAAATTTCAACAGGGGCCAACAGGGTGGAGGTGGAGACTTTAACAGAGGACAACAGGGCGGAGATTTCAATAAAGGACAATCCGGAGGAGATTTTAATCGCGGACGACCTGGCTTCCAGCAGCCAGGAACAGACTCCAATAGACGACAACCTGGCTTCCAGCAACCTGGCTTCCAGCAGCCAGGAACAGACTCCAATAGAGGACAACCTGGCTTTCAGCAACCTGGCTTCCAGCAGCCAGGAACAGACTCCAATAGAGGACAGCCTGGCTTCCAGCAACCAGACAGTAGTGAGCTGCCCACCTATTCGCGACCTGGCCAATCCCCCGGTGGCTTCCAGCAGCCCGGCAGCGGTGAGAATACCCTGCAGCCGCGACCAGGACAAAGCCCAGGAGGATTCCAGCAGCCTGGACAGAATCAGGGACATCAGCCGGGAAGCTCCAGCAATTCGCTTCAGCCTCGTCCCGGCAACAATCAAGATGACGACTTCTCGCAGTTTAATTTCCAATCCCCCAACACCTTTCAGCCACGACCCGGACAGGATCCCGCAGCCGGAGGAGCATCCTCTGTGATCCAACCCATTCCTGGCCAGACCTCGACCCGCGACAATGTGGGCGGCAATCTGGACGACCTCTTCAACACCCAAGACTACCTGTCACCCGAACTAAGTCAAGGAGCCGCGACCAGATCCGGATCCGATCGAGATCCCAAGTCCGAGGCCGAAGAGGTGCATCCGGAGTCGGTGAATCAGCGCAACCTGTTCGAGACGGATCCCATCTGCACAAATGGAACCGAGAGGATGGCGGGACGCTGCCGCAAGAAGGCCTAAAAATTGCAGGGACTAACCCTTAAAACTTGAATAAAAGATACTTTATCTGTAAAATTGTAAAATTGAAGTGAGCCAATAAATTTATGTCGATTTGAGTAATTAAAACAACAGTGAAGTTTCTGAGAGATCTTTCCTCAATTGATAAGGAAGATTAGGCAAGATGGGAAGTGTCGAGTTCTGGGAAGATCACAAACGAAAGCATGTAGCAGGAAATCTGGATTTTTTCCTTTGTCATCATTATTATTCATTTCCGTACCAGCATCATAAAGAAGTAAGGAAATCTTACTTCGGGCGGAGCCGAAGTTTTAATACTCTTGCAAATTACATTACATTCAATATCTGCTGCTATAATCATATAAAATAAGCATATATGTAGTTTTATTTATCGTCAGATAAAGCGAAAATATGCCATCTTGGCCCGATCGTTCCAATAGCAGCTATATTATATAGTTGTCCGATTTTGGCTGTACCAACATACTAATGTATGATTGTAAAGGAATAGTTTGAAAATTTCCGCCCTACAGCTATAAAACCGAGAGACGAGTACGGAGAGACAGACGGACGGACAACGCTAGATCGTACTCAGTTGGTGCAAATATCATGACAAAATTATAATATCCTATGCAAGGATATAAAAATATACAAAAAATAAGTTTATTTAGATGTAATGGGAATTATTTTTTTTACTAGTGCTTGCATTGACGCATTGAGTTTAAATAAAATTATATTTTCATAATCCAAAAAGTTAGTGATTTTGGCTTGGATTGTCCTTGCTGGAGAATTGCCGATATTAAAATAATTTATATCGAAATTACCATTTTTGTAAGTTAATTTCCTTCAAATAGAAGTAACGGAGGAAGGAAGGAAAATGAATTGTTAATGAATAATAAGCAAACGGCTTGCTTTTCAAACGTACTCCTGAAACGAATACATTTCAGATTTATTCAGAACTGTCGAGCTGTCAATGTAAGCTGTTAGATCACATTATGTCCATGATTATGTGATTACAACTTACATCGCAAATATTCCCGGGATGGAGGCAGATAATGAGAGCAATTCCGAAAACACATTGAGCAGAAAAACATTAAAAAAATAAATTAGTTCGGAATCGAGTCTCGTAGAAGACGCATTGAAGATGAGGAACAACCTGCAAATACTCATAAATCTGCTCTTTATGGTGACTCTGCTTTTATCATTGGAGAGTCATCACAGTTTTCCCTGTCGGGAAGGCTTCAAGCTGTTTCTGAATCGGTGCCGAAGACCAGCCTGAAATTATTTACTTATTTAATATTCAAGAGAATTGTATTCTCTGAAAGTATTTATAGAAAAATAAAAACTTAGTTAAAAAAACACATTTTGCACTGATTCACTTTTATTTCATTGATTATTGCAATTGGGTTTTACTAGGAAATTATAGAGTACGAGTCACTTTTACCAACAAATAAAATATAGCACGTCGTGTGCCTGTTATTCGCTTATACATATATATAAAAGATTAATTTTTCAGAATTGTTCGATTTGTTTTGTTGCTTGATTTTTGTGGCCATATATTAGAAGCTTCAGGCACGTTCACCTCTGGAATTTTACGCGATGCGACGACACCTTTTCCCAGCTAGAATCTCTCCCTCTTTACACTGCGGCAATATTTCGAAAATGCTTTGCAATATGGGATCTTGCGGATTAATAACTGCCGGAGTTGGGGTCACTGGCGGATTCATGGCGGGCATGCTGGTCGCCCACTGCCAGCTCAGCATCAACAGGCCGGCTATCAGCAGACATCTTGAAAGCAGCTCCATGGGTTATTTATAATTTTCCTTATTTTACAGGTGCCGACTTCTGCCCTCGGGCCTGTGAATTATAATACTGAATTCGAGCTCAGAAAATCGTTGCAGATTTCACTGGCCAACAGCTTTTAGCTGACTCTGAGCTTTCTGCAAGATCGAGAGCGAAAGCTGGGCTTATTTGCTCTCGCGTTTATCCAAATTTATCATTTTGTTCAGTTAATATGTGTTTGAGAGTTTTAAATGAATAACACGTCTACACAGAAAGAATTCTGCAGATAAATAATAATAATCAAATAGAGCCCTCAAAGCAAAACTGTGAAAACCTATCGAATATGTTCTGTAATTTGGCATGCAGAATACCCTTGACTATTAAAATAGTTGTTAAGCTATAAAACGGTTAGATTTAGCTACAAATTGTGGCAGCTCTAATGTTGTGCTTTATTTTCATTATAGCGTAACCAAAGACGTCACACAAACCAGTGATAGCCAGCATGTTTCGGCAGAGGCCCAGCAGAGATATTTGGAGGGGTTTCCCCAGACATCTCATACACAAAGGCTGGCTTTTATCGCGACTTTATTTAATCTGTTTCAGCAAATATTTGTTGAAAATCAAACAGTACAGAGATTGTTATACCTAGCTACATATGACTTAATTTCGGTGCCGCCCATCATGTTCCCAGCATGTTCCCAGTCTTCATATTTCAACATTTTCCTATGCCATCAGCTCTGTTTAATTTAAGTTTTTCATAAAATTGGGCCTTTTAATTTCATGCTTGCTTTGGGTACAGGGTATTTGACAGTCGCGCACACTCGACTGTGGCTTTCTTACTTGTTTCGCTTGGTGCGGTAATTTAATTTTTAACGTAAGACTCTTAATGATGTTGAAAACAATATTTATTGTATAATTTCTACAACAAGCAAGCCCCTTTTTAATTTATCTGAAGTCTTTAACTATCGGCTTGGCATATGTTACTGTACAGCATCCCTATGTGTAGATTCTCTTAAAGAGAATATCGTAGGCTGAGAAGATAAACCTCTAATACCTCTAACCTTTAATACGTCTGTAAGTTTTAAAAACCCTGCGAATATGTACAAGTCTACTCTTTGTAGTGGCACTACTTTTATAATTGGAGAACGATAATCGTTTTCTTTGTCACAAAGGTTTCAAGATTTTCTTAAATCGATGGCAAAACCAGCCTGAAATTGTTTGCTGTTTTCTTGTTCCAAACGAATTGTATTCCATGAAACAATTTTTTGCACAAATTTGGACTTAAACTTTTACTGATACACTTTTTTTTACCATTATATATTAAATAGTTAAATAGGCTTAGAGATATATTCTCTTATTTGTTGTATTCTTGTGATGGCCATAAAAGCGCAGCATCAGGCATGGTCCCTTTGGAATTTGGTTGGCCGAAGGGCATTTTACGCAATGCCACGGCACCTTCGTTTTGGTGTAGAAATCTTTCCTGGTGGACATTTTGGAAGTGTCTCATAAACGATGGCATTTCCCTGTGGAGCAGCTGCCGAAAATGTGGCCAGTGACGGAGTCATGGGCCAATGCCAGCTCAGCATTAGCAGGCCGACGATTAGCAGAAATATTTGTAGCAGCATCATGATTATTTTCTCGGCTTTCTTCCTAATTCTCCAGGTGCGTTGTCTTCTTTTGGTTTATACCAAAATATTATATATAGCAGCGCACTGCAACGGCAATTTGTTACTGATACAAATTAATAGATTTAATTAATTAAATTAAAAAAAAAAACAAAAAACACTATTTTTGCTCCTTTAAAATTTTTGTCAACGACAATCCTTTAGGTCTTTAAAATTTTTGTCTACGTAGTTTCACCAATTTCACAACGACAATCCTAGGTCTTTAAAATTTTTTCTACGCAATTTCACCAATTTCACAACGACAATCCTTTAGGTCTTTAAAATTTTTTTTTTACGTAGTTTCACCAATTTCACAACGAAAATCCTAGGTCTTTAAAATTTTTGTCTATGCAATTTCACCAATTTACCCAATTCATAGTTATCTATCCACTTTGACATTTTAAAAGCACAATAAGTATGATCTTTAGTAAACAATTGATACAATTTGAACAACTTAAGTATAAAATTTAACATTTACAAGGATTTTCTCCAGATATCTTATACACAAATGCTAGCTTCTGTTGCTAAATTCTAAATTAATAATACTTACAGCTTGCCTTAAGAAAACCTTTAATACATTTATTGGAAATCTTTAAAGCTTAAATATCGGCTCGGTATGTATGTACATACTTACGTCACTTAATAATCGTCATCGATAAATAATATATTGTATATATTTATTATATATATTATATATATTGCACATATTTATTTTCTGGGAAATGGAAACCCTGAAAGCGCTGAATCGCTGGGACCTTTCCCAAGAATAAATATATTATTCACACCATTATAATTATGAAATAATGGTGTGAATAATTAACATATGTAAGCCTAAGCTTTAAAGGGCATATAAGAAATTCAGTTTTCCCTCCATGTTATATTTTAACATTTTCCCTCTTTTTATATTAAGTTCAAATGTTAATCTTTTAAAGCATTGAAAGCTTTCGAAGAGATCGCGAGCGTAAAAGCTGCTTTCTTTTAAGTTTACATTTCAAAACAAATTGAATTAGTTTTCTTATTGTTTATTTATTTGTATAAAAAACTTTTATTTGTTTTTAGCACTAGGTAACAGTTTCTATCAGTCAGTTTCCGGACTTATCACTCCACATTACGTCACTTTTCCGCAAGGGCCGCCCGCAGTTGTTCGTGTTTGGCATTGGCAGAGATCTTGGCCTCCTTGGACTCCGCATCCTGGTTGACCGCCTTCCAACCCAGCCAGCCAACGGTGTGCAGCACGAGGACGGCGATGCCAATCCGGACAGCTGGACCGTATTTAAAGGCAGCTCCCCGGCCTCCGTTCATTGTGTTTTCCATAACAAACCGAATTGGCGGCGTGCAAAAAAACCACTGATAGCATTTGATAGGTGGAGAGGGAGAAAGAGAATGTCGGAGAGCGGAAAAGCTCGAGAAAGCTTTTACCAGAGTAACCAGGGCTACGGGCTACCAACGATCAACGGATCCAGTTCCAAATTTATCATTTATTTAAATTTGGTTTAACTTTAATCAAGTCAAAAAGTCAGGTAAACTGCCACGCCCTTTGGCGCCTGTCTGCCTCAGCCTCAGCCTCAAAAACTTTGGCCAAAGTACGAAAAACAAATGCGAAAAAAGTCAAACCAACAAAAGAAAGGGGAAAAAAGTGTGACTGAGTTAGAAAACCCGTAAATACTCTTATTTATTGAGTCTATTTGCTTAAATTACATATTACTATTTATTACGAATTTTCTTTTAATAAAATTTGGAAGAAACAAAGTACTTTTAATGATTTTGTTATGAATTTGAATTTGTAGAAAAGCACAAGAATAACTTAGTATTACGTTTTTCTACCAGTAAGTATTTTTAGGTTAATTATTATTTTTAGTGAGTCTTTTAGGTTAGTATTTTTTACCAGAGAGTATTTTTAAGTTATGTAACTATCTTTGACCAGTTAATCAGTAAACCAGTTTTAAGTGAAGTATTTAAGAAAGTAAGTAATTTTAAGTGAATTTCAGTAATTATATCTATAAAATGTATAGTTTCTTCCATATAACTTAAAACTGCTTGCGTAAATATGGATCTGAGTGCTGCAACTTAAAAGCGAAATGATAATACCTCCTGGCAGTGAATACCAGTCCACACATAGCACAAAGGCAAATGGCAGAAAATAGAGGAAAACTTCAGCATCAAATGGCACACAAAACGCTCGTATTACATAGCCAACGAGTCCTGCACCAGAAGGATCTCCCGCTCACGCTGCCTGCGAATCGGAATGGCAATGGCACTGGGAATAGGAATGGGTTTGCGAAACTACCCTGGGCCAGGTGAAAGATTGAAGCTGCAGGCGCCAGGAATTAGCATGTTATGTTTAACGCATTTTTGCACCTTCGGCATACATATCTGTGTGTGTGTGTTAGGGGGTGGTTCCTCCCTCCCCCAGCGACACATGTGCAAACAAGACGTTGCCTTAACCCATTGTGGCTTATCCCAGCAGCAACAACAAGAACGAAACCGAGAACAAGAGCTCAGTATTTTCCGCACATTTAATCGCATTTTGTTTGGGGAAATTGTTGAAAAGCTCGCATGAATTTTAAACTGCGGTTGGAGTTGGGTTTTATTTTGTGAGCGGTGGCGGGGGTGGAGGCGTTTGAGGATTCTCCTTCTTCTGCCACCTCGTGTGAGCCGGCTTACGTGTGAGTGCCATTGAATAATGCAGCTACAGCTCCAGTAGAGCGCATTTTCGGGAAGCCAAATTAAATTGAATTTTAGCTGCGACATTTAAAAATTTCATGAGCTCACACACACACATACTTGTATATGATATGTATGTAGATACTCTCGGTTGCCAAACCCACCGAAAATTCTCGAAGAGAAGAACCTCTTGCCGTGCAGGCCAGGCTCATTAAATAGATGCCCGGTACGTGCTTCCATTTTGGGGCACATTTCATTAAGTGCACGTAAACGGCAGGCTGTCAACTAGCTGGGGGCGTGGTCCGTGGTCCGGGGTCCGTATACTCGTACATTCACACATGGGTAATTCCCAACGTAAACACTTTGCGAAAGCATGTCGCAAAGACATCAATTACGGCATCAGCCGCATTGCCATCAGCAGCATCATCATCATCGGCATCATCAGGAGCGGCAGCAGCATCATTATCATCATCGATTGGCCCCTCGAACGGTGATGATGATGATAATGATGATGTCAATTCCGGCCCCTAAGGTGGCACCGCCTCAACTGCTGTGCTTGCTTTTCCTTTTCCCCAGACTCCCTTGGCGTCCTTTGCCTCCTTTTAACCGCATTTCAAATGTGTTTTTATGTAAGCACTCAAAAAATACGAGAATTGTAAGCAAACTTGAAAAAGGAGTACAGTGTGAGTCATAATTGTTTAAATTTCTAAATCACAATGTTATATAGAAAAATTAAATACATTAACATCAGAAGAGGCTTATTTTATTAGCTTTCAAAATACATGTTTTTTTTGTAGTTAATAGTTGTTGATAAAATATTATAAAGCTAAAGATGCCAGTACGCCTATTACCCGCACTGTCCCCAAAATTGGGAGCTCGTATTTGCTTTGCATTGCTTAAATAAATTTTCAGTACGTGTTGTGATGTGTTTTGGCAACAGAAATGGCAAAAAAAAGGAGAGATCCCTGAGTGGGGCCAAATGGGACTCGGTTGACAAAAACTAGGCAACACTTAATTGTTGTTGCGTGCAGCAGGAGCAGCAGACAAGCTCCTCAAATATTTATGCCTTACGGTGGCATTACGTATACGCAGAAACCTGCAAACATTTACTGAGAAAACAAACCAAAACACGAACATGGAAAAGTTCTCCAAGGACACTTGTGAAGCACTCCCAAGTAGTCATCAGCATCATCCACTAATTGAGATCGTTGCAGCTCTGAATTAAGTCGAAAATCACGCCCCCGCTTAAGGACCATTCATATGCAGCGTTAAGTAATTAGAGGCACCACCGCCCCCCCGAGGCCATTAGCGAAAATTTTATTACAAATTTGCAGTTTTTTCGACCACTCAACTGCCAAGTCTTGAGCACGAAGCGCACTTGAGGCAACAAAAAAAGCGAAAATCTGCTTGCCACTAAAATGTTTTATAATGCGCAGTGGGCGGCGCCGAGCTCCCCTCATCCATCCACCTTCCTTCCAGTGTGTCACCTTTAACAGACTGGCAACGTGCAACAAAAACACTTGAAACTGGCAACTGCCAACGAGCGGAGCGGCTAAAGGGTCGCCGCTCAAGTGCTGTTTTAATTGCTTCACAAAGCAACTGCGCGTTTACAGCAGAACAACAATATCTCCGCCAAGGGACCAGAAGGGTTTGCTCATTCCATTAATGCTTTAGCCTGTAGCATTATTGTTTATGATTCTTCGCATTAAATTGCAAATATAAATAGATCAGAAATATCTTCTTTCTCTCTATGAACATCTTTCTTCAATCACCAACCATACAGCATATAGACTTCCCATTTCATACAACGAAAATGGAACCAAAAATTTTTAGCGACAGGCCCCACAGAGCCGTATGCGACAGGCCCCGCAGCTTCGGGAATGCTCGGCAATTTGCTCTCTCTCTTTTTACGCTCTCGCTCGCATCGACCGCTCAGATCAGATCATTCGCAAAGAGGCGCAACTCGAAGAAGGTTGTCGTGTGCTTGACTTGCCCTTTGTATGTGTGCGTGTTCATGCATTCACATACACGGATGCATGTATGCGTGGTTATTCCATTTCGAAGCCAGCAAGAAGATTTTGTCTTTTGCTAGTTTTCATGCTTGGTACTGTAACAATATGGGCGTATTCACTATTGGGTTAACAATTAAAATAATAAT
>VNJM01000762.1:0-19330 GCA_008042475.1 Drosophila kanapiae
TCAAATACATAATAATAGTCTATAACCCAATGAGTTAATCAGCAACATTTTGTCATGTTGTATTTCATAATGGCATGAGCAAGGTGTTCCAATATTTGGTAAAGCCTACTACCTAAAGCTGCCATGGAAGGCTGCTGTGTCGAGGTTTAAAGTAGTTTTAATTTGAAATGATGTAAAGTATTGTGGCAGTATTTTGCGAGCCACATGGTGGTAAAAACAATTTTCTATACAATAATACATATTTATATTCTTGCAGATTCAGGGTCAAATATATCATAGAACAGGTTCCTTATTGCCAGTGCCTGATGAAGACTATAAATTTTTGCAAATATATTTTATGTGCAATTCAGCAAGAGAAGTCGATCAGCGTTGCGCACACAACAGCTCAGTGAAAAGATCAATTGTGGAACGACTTCAAACATTTTTCCATCAACACAATGCATTAGTTGCATTATTCACAACTGCATTAGACCGCATGCCAACAGATAATCATAAAATTGTCGTCAGAGCTGATAAGGCGCCTGCAGGACAACATGTTGGACGTTTTAATGCGCCAACAATTGATGAAGTGGCTATTGTCGTCGTAGGAGAAAATTTAGAAAATCGAGACATTGTTTTACATCGGCGGAACGATCAACTTCAGCGTGTGTCTGAAACACATCGATCATATGATGCCTTACAATATCCTATCCTATTTTGGCAAGGTGAAGACGGCTATCTGGTGGCGAAACGGAGTTCGCCGGGTTTGCTAGTAGCTTATAAAACAGATCCCATTCTTTGGAATCACCAAAAAATGTGGGAATCTGAATCTTAGGCAGGGTTGGTAATTCCTCCTCCTTCACGACCATCGACATTTCAGCATGCTTATTTACTCCGCTGAGTCGATTTTCTATGGCAGCTAATATATTTTGCGTATCAAACTCGATATCGCTTATCAGTTCTTCTTCTGCTCTAATTCGGATGTGTTTGAACTGCCTGGTGTTTTTAAATCTATAGCTTCCCCCGGACTTTTAGTTTTCGGAACATTTACCGTGAGAACTATCTGTTCCTCTGTCTTTTTATTTTGCGATTCTTTCTCAAATCTTAATTTGATTTGAGCTAACACCATCATCATTACATCATACAGTTTGGCATTGAAATACTCATGATCGACAATTCCGATCTTAAGAAGAAGTGTGTGATTATTAATGAAGAGTTTTTGGAGCTCTTCTGATCTTAACACATCCTGCTTCGTTAAGTCTACCTTGGCTTCTAACTGCCTTATTTCCAAAATGATTCCGGACTGCCTTTTTAAGAATTCTATGGTTTTTTCAGACATCATTTTGACAATTGTATAAAAATATTTCTAAGTAATGACTTATATGTAAAAACTGTTCTTTCTTTGTTTCTGATTTGTTTTGTTTTTTTTTTTTTTTTATTGCTTATCTGATATTGTGATGCTGATTTGAAGGTGCTGCCGGTATTTCTGGTGTCGTTCCGTCACGATCCGGTATCTCCTCACGCTTCCTTCTGCTGTCTTCCGTATTGATGATGGCTTCTTGACCCGATGTTGGCTTCGTTTACAGTTGCTTTTTATTAATTTTTGCACTTTCTTACTTTTTTGTTTTTTTTTTTTTAATTGACACTAAGTCCTTGGCGCCTTATATACTCAATTGCAAGCACGCCTTACTACACTTTAATATTTATTTTTTTGATGGCACTAACTCCTTGACGCGTTATTTGCTCAATTGCATTTATTCTCACGTACAATTTTGCTGATGTTAAGGGCCTCAAGCAAGCCTTACAACACCTTATTATTATTTTTTAAGCTACCTTTAGCTATTTATTACTATTTATTAAATTTAAAAAAACAAAATTAAATTTATTAAAAACAAAAGATTCTTGTGTATCTTTTTGCTTTTTTATTTTATTCTCTGTCTCTTATGGTGGAAAACAAGGGAGAGTCTCGAAGGACCAAAATGTTAGAGAGGCTGCACATAAAACAAGCGTCTAACATCGTTGATATCCGGCTCTTAGGACCAAAATGTTAAAGAGGCTGCAAATAAAATAAGCGTCTAACATCGTTGAGATCCGGCTCGATGGACCAAAATGTTAGGGAGGCTGCAAATAAAACAAACGTCTAACGTCGCTGGGTTGCTATTTCAAACTAAATTTATTTCTTAAAATCCTAGCTTAAGTAGCTAACATGAGATTTAAAAATATTCCTTATCTTTAGACCCACGGATCGACAATAGGGCGATAGGGGAGATCTTCGCTACCCCGATCGCACTTATCTTTAAACATATAGGCGACCGCTCTCAGGAGGTCAGATTACAATTGTTTAGGTACCTTGTTATGTTAGGTCCGAGTGGCGGCGGTATTTACAGATATGCACACATGTGCTAGAGTGCATGATTGCTGATATTTAAAGAAAAGATACAAAATACAAATATCCATATACAACTATAGATATATGTATATATGTATATATGTATATAAGCTTGTTCACGTTTGAACAGTGAGGACGAACTGGCTACTCCTAGAGCCCTTTTCTAGGCTGTGTCATAATTGCCAAATTGGGTTTCGTTGACCGTGACACACTTGGTAAAGGTGATAAGGTGAGTGATACGATACGGGAAGAACGGTAATCTTATTGCAGGCTGACTTAATTTTAGAAAATTTAATAATGAAAATGTTAACGGATTGTAGGATTTTAACGGAAGCTGCGGACAATACATCTTTAATCGCGGTTTCGATGGGTCTTCCATCCACACACTTTCCAGGTCTGCATGATCTAGTATGCTAGGATCGTTAGCGCTAACTTTAGCAAGAGTTACTGCAAGCATTAAATTTTGCAACTCCATAGCAATCATCCTATTTCGAGTTAATAACATCAATTTGGAATTCTTTAGCCGACCTCAGAAGTTAATTGACAGTTGTGGAAATTCTATTGATTTGGTTCTGAACTTTGTTATTAATATTTACTTGCCTATTGTTTTCATTAGTTTGAATTCATTAAATTCGATTTTTAACAAAATTTTCAGCGTCAGGAGTTCCCGCCACTACCTTTAACGCCTTCCCTAAGTAGACTAAGCTCCTGGCTACTCTATGATGGATGCTCAATGAGTCGAGCATGTTGGTTCTATTATCAGTCTCATCTACTATGCGCCTATATTCTGAGAGATTCTATAAATGCTGGCCAAGACCAGGAATTATCTGACCTCAAATATGTTCTTGGGGTGTGGGAATTCCTGAATGGCTTTGATTTTATCTTAGTCTGTAGAAGCCCCGTTGTTGGTGACTATGAACCCTAATAAGCTAACGCTTTTCTTCAAAAAAACGTGATTTTTGCGTTGATACCCTCATATTGGCATCGTGCAGGCTCTTAAGAACCCAGAGTTCAAGTCCAGCGTTCTAAAATACTTGGCATTACCTGGGCATTCCAATTCAGTAAAATTTAAATTGGGGCATGAGTGAAAATAAATTTTCTCTTCTTCGGTGCCCCACTTGAGGTGGCCGAAAGTTAGACATAGTGATGCCCCCCCCAGGTCGAGGCCTATGATTGCATCGAAGGAGGACAATAAAGAACATGGCCTTCAAATTAAAACTCAACACGAAGCATTTCTCCGTGATAGTGGTGACGTCATGAATGGAATGATCTTTCTTCTTTCTTTCTCTTCGTCTGATGACGGGTAATAGGGATTTTCCCCTAAAAAGTTAATGGTCTCCGATTCATACACGTAGATGGCGTCGTTATCATCCTGTGCCGCTCTAGAAGCCGCGGTGGTGTTTGTATTAGTTGTGTCCGCGCTTTGCGCAATGTGATTTACCCTCTGCCTTTTTTGGTGGCCTGATCGAACTGATGCAGCCGGTTTCCTATTCTAGTATGCCGAGGCCTGTGATGGTTTTAGCACCTTAGACAGTGATAGGTCAGCCTCCATGGGTTCTGTCTTGTCCCCACGACACCTATCGTGTGGATTTTTCCCAGCACTTACTTGGGGGTTTACTTGATGGGATGCATGTTGGCGTTCTAGCGCCCTTTTCATTGGATGTGAAATCCAGTCGATTTATGATCGCATCGAAATTCAACACAGTGTCAAACGAGGACAGCACGGCCTCTTATTTTGCTCATAATAATAACAACGCCCTGATAATGGAACGAGCTATTTACATAACTCCTGAATATATATTATGCGGCTACTGCCGCTTGCCGTCAGGAGACGTGCGCCTCTTGTGCTCCCGTATGCACTTAACGGCGTCTAGAGGCTCGTCACATTTGACATCGTCTATATTTTCTATGGGCTCATAGACCTTAACCTGGAGAGCTTCTTCTTGGGCGGGAGCGATTTGTACCGCATTAACTTGGGAGGTTTATTTTCCCTACGCCGACTTTCCAGGGCTGCCTCTTGAACGGCCTGGTTAACGGCCGTGCTTAATACATATAGGACTAAATACAGCATGTACTTAATAAGTACTACATATACCATCTGAAAATCATTGTCGATCTACATAGCCGTAAAGCATGTAAGCTTATCTATCTTATAATAATTAGAATAATCATTTTATTTATTTATTTATGTATTTATTATTTATAACCGATTTCCGAAAATGTATTTTAACATATGAATATTTATTATTATGTAAATATGTATACCTATATTTCTGCTGGAAGAAAATATATTTCTGCTAGAGGAAAAGCTTAAACAGTTTCAATATATGTACATACATACATGTCATATAATTTATTAAGTCAGGAGCTAATTCGAGCAGCGATTTATTTTAAGAACTATAGTATATCCGCGCATTTCACAGTCGAGCAAACTCTAATTACCTTTCTTTAGCCTTAGCTGTAACAAGTATTTAATATATGGATTTGTCATTTTTGTCGACAAAATATGACGACCCACAATAATCTTACATGAGGCATAGTGTTAGGTACAATAAAATTAGTTCAGTTAGTAGCATAAGTTAGAATAAGAAAGAAAAGAAAAAATTTGAAAGATAGATCAGTACAATCAAACTTCGCCGGACGACCACCTGAACGAACATGAAAACGAACTAGTAAAGGTTACCCTTATTTTAAGGTAAACCTTATTTTTTAGGAATTGAATTTTTTGCTGCGGTGTACCTTTCTGGAGAATTACCCCATATGCAGTGTCGATAAGGGAAAATAGTTGTAAATATTATGTCAAAACCAATGAGCACTTTTGTATGTGTATGCATGTAAATTTTTAGCATATATGGACCCCGTATTGCCTTGATTGTTGACTGTTTCGAATGATTTTCTGGGTGCAAGCAAGAAGTATAGAACTGTAGGAGATTTTCATAGCACATTATTTATTTATTGATTAATTAGTAAGTATTCGCTTTGGTTTACAAATTTCATGAAATCAGTATTGCACACGGTCGCGGTTGCTTGTCGGGAGAGGGAAAGAGGAAGGAAAAAATCTACAAAACTATGTAAAGAGGGCATCTCATATAGAAAAAATTTGTTGTATGGCGGGCTCAACAGTGTGACTGTTGAACGCTCGAATCTTCAACGAAATTTCATAAAACGAAAATGGCATTTTTTAGCTGCACCAGCATTATACTCGTGTTCTTATTGAAAGTTCTGTTAAGCTGATCTGACGCGCATCTCAAAGAAGGATGCTCTGAGCTTGAATTAGCCTTTGTATGTGTGCGTGTTCATGCATCCACATACATGGATGCACGGATGCATGTGTGCGTGGCTATTTCGTTTTGAAGCTAGCAAGAATGTTTTGTCTTTTCTTAAGTTTTCAGACTTGCTTCCTTACTATATGAGCGTATTCCATATTAGAGTAATGATAAAAAGAAGAATATGTAGCATATAACGTTTAAATAAAATCAAGTGACTTTATGAGCAGATGTTGATGCAAATACAGTAGGGAAACACGCGCTTGTTCCGGCTCATCTTCGTCGGCATTATGGGTGTGGGTCTTGGGAAGACTACTGTTTCACGTGCTCACCATACTATGCTTTAATAATAAAAAAGATTCGCGTGTTAAAAGAAAAACAATTATTGGGAAGGGATTGGAAAATGCCTAACAACTAGACTGGGCAGAGGAAAAAGAGTGAGGGGGATTTATGGATACAGGAACACGAGGAAGGAAGAAAACTAAACAATTAACAAACTCCTTCAGCGACATTTGGCACACTAAGATTGAGTTTAGTGGCCGGTTACCCCACCCTACCATGATCACTTCTTGCAATTTAACTCTATTTCGAGTAGTGATCCCTTAGATGTCGCTATTTAATCTAAAAACTTCGCGATGTTACACTACGGTCCCTTATGATATCCGAATGTTGAAGGTTTAGCTTGAATTCATTTTAATAACATTTATTAGATACATTATATTAATTTTGTTTATTTCTTAATCATAATTAAATTTATTAAATCTCGTCCTAACATTATTTTTGCTTCATTTTGTTCATTATTTAATTGTTTTATTTTATTTAATGTTATTTTTTCATATTATTAATAATATTAATTTAATAATATTAATAGTTAATTCATAATTTTAATATTTCATACTAATGTTCATTTAATTAATTTTCTTCTATTTCACATTAAAAATAATATTGATATGATTATATTGATATTTAATTAATAATATTAATACTTCATATTAATAAAAATTTTCATAATAATCGATTTCAGTGTAGTTAATTAATTTTAGTTTATTAAAAAGGTTTCAGGAAACATTATAAAAATTAAAACGAAAAATTAGAAAGAAAATAATTTTGTTTTCAAACTTTCAACGAAGGCTGCTATTTATTTGCCTTCTATTGTAGACAAGCCGATGGCTAAGCTTAGCTTTGTTTAAATGTAGTCTACACATACACAACAACATTAATTCATCATTTGGTTAAACACTCACATTTTTCCGAGTCCAGCGGTGAAAGATCTTTCGCCTCTGCTTGTACGGGATTTTAAATGGTTACTGTTGTGCATGCATTAAATGTATTATTCACTTTTTTTTCATATTTTTGGTTTCTTATGTGCTATTCATTTAGCCTGCAGTATTGCTGCATGTGTACTTCTATTTATGTACACCAAAAAAAATCATTTTTGTATTTACTATTGTTAATGAGAAATAAATTAAAATAAACTAACGATACAATAAATCCAAACTTAAGAGAAGGTACTATAAAGTAAAATAAACTAAAGAAAAATTGGCAATAAAAAAACTTAACACATTTTATAAATTTATAACCAAATGCAAGTACCGAATATCAGTAGTAAGAATTAATTATATATATATAATATATAACATAAACAAAATTATAATATAAAATCAAGAAAAGTTAGATCTGGTTTCTCCCTCTGTAGTGCAGTCGCGTGACATGGAGACGTGTATTTAATTTTTATGGTTGGATTTTAAATTTTATTTTATATTATTTTTTTTTTTCACGTGTGCTTTGGAAATTGTTCACTGCAGTTTACAGCATCCGCAGTTTTGGGCGAATATAGTTTTTTCTTATTTATATATATATATTTTAAACTTAAGGATGTACACATTTTTTTTCGTTCACTGTATGTTCGCAGGCGAAATCTCTGCTGTTTGTTGTAGCAGGTGTGTCGGCACAACGGCTTAGCAGTGGCGTGAGGTTGTTGTTGTAGGACTGTGCTAAGTAGGAACAGCGGCGGTTGCGGCTTTAGCACAGCCTTGGAACAATTCCGTTGGTGACGAAAAAATGGCTGGTGGATATTTTAGTACTGGATTCCCGATGATTAAAGGCATGGATATATATGCCACTGGTTACTGGGATACTCCGGAATCTCACGTGGTGCCAGATCTAGGTTAAGACCGAATTTTGTTACCATAAAAAAAATCACAAACTCTAGTAAAATATTTACCATAAAGCATGGCACAAACACTAGTGAATAATTTCTTTTTTTTTTTCTACCGATGGCTTATGGCTGCCAATAGTGTCGCACTGTGACAACTTAACCCTATTTGGGCTTGAATTTTATTTTTCGGCACTTAAACGCGACTATATTCTTCGGCGATCGGATGTAAAAGAGAGCAAGGGTACGATTCAGTGTACAGATGTACCTCTGCAGTTACCGATTTCGTATGCTTGCATTGGCAAGCGCAATCGACTAACTCTTTTGGTGCAAAAGTTACACGATAGGGGGCGTTGGAGTAGTGCAACTACGTCGGTGACTCACCCTATAGTTAAGAGTCAGACAAACCTTTTGCCTACTTTTAGGAAATTATTTTTGGACGTGACAAGCGCCACTACAAATATTATGTGTTATATTTTTTTTAAATTTCAGCATACATTTTAAATTTGTATAGAAATTCGAATGGGTGATAACAGGAAAATGTTTTGCATATATGTGTTTAACCGAAAGATATTAAAATTCGTCATTCTATTTCCAAATGTATGGTCTTAATTTTTTTAGCGCGCTCGATTTAACTAAGTAACTAAGCTTGGCTTTAAGCTGCCGGAGTTTTATTTCAATAATATATTTTAAAATTAGTTTTATAGTTAGTATTATAGTTGCGTCGTCGCGACAGCATCTAACCTTTTCTGAAGCGTACTCACACGCTCCCCCGTTCACAGCACGCAGCCGCACTCTTGCCCTCTCTATCTCTCTCTCCCCTCCACTCTCAACTTAATACAGGTACAATGGTAATTAGCTAGAATGTCCTGTGAGTCTGTCTGTTTTATCAAACAATGCAAGAAGCAAAAGCATTGAGTACGCCAAGGTTGTACAGCCCTGACGGTCGATAATATGTTAAAAAATATTGGCTTGCGCTAGTGCTGCGAGACTTGTCGCGACATTGAAAGAAAATGAGGTAAGCCGTCCTTAACGCGCAGTGTTATAAAAACTATCTAACTCGTTGCAGGGTACAGTTCTCGCAGGACTCGAAACAGTTTTATAATTTTTTCAAGACTAAACTTAAACCTATTACACATCCTCCTCGCTTTCATTTGAAACTATGACAGCAGACAATGATCAGGCAATAGCCTGATTTTTCAAACTACCTATTCTTCGTCATTAGACTCAACCCAGACCTTCTCATAGAAAATGCCCAAACCGAACTTAATCTTCATTCCTAGCTTAAACGAAAGTGCTCTTTTTTCTTCGTCTTCTTTAGCGTGTTAAGCCAGTTTATGCTCCAGGTCCCGATGGAGTTCCAGGGTGTGTGCTTAGGTACTGTGCCGAGACCTTGTGCAATCCCCTTGTAAAATTGCTTACCTTATCCTTAGAAACCTCCCACTTTCTCCTCATTTGGAGAGAATTATTTCTCCTATCGTTATGTTACAAAAACCTTATACATTTCACTAGTTCGTCCTATCTGATGCTGACCGGAGGTTACCCTCCTATACAAGTGGACTTACCTAATCAACTTACCTTTCTTAGCCAAGCGTAGATCTATGCTAGGTATTAGCTTCATCTATAACCTAATCCGTGGTGATTAATGGGTCAGCTTAATTTCAACGTACCGAGTAGATATACTAGATCCTATATACCTTTAGTGTTGCGCCACAGTAAAACATCGTATGAAATTCACAAACCCTTTAAGAGTTTTATGCTCTAATTATAACGATACGATATTGCAACCTCAAACGTAGACAGCCTTCCCAAACTAAAAACTTTAGTCCTAACTTACTTAGTGCACATGCCAAACATTAAGGCAGCACGCCAGTAGTTAATTTCCTCGGTGTTTGCGCCTACTAACACTTAACCCTAACAAGCACGTGCTTGGTGTCGCCAGGGCCACTTGAGCGTAGTGACCGTAGTGCATCAACGTCAAAGATAATTAATTTTCTGAGATGGGAACAAGGCATATTACGATCAGTGTCACTAAAACACCAAATACTTTTAGGTTGTTTAAAAAAGTTGAGACCAAATCATCTGCTGTCGGTGATTTTTGATTGATTTGATTTTTAGATGAGCGGGCTGAAATGGATACAGCTGATTAATACATGCTTTGCTTTTGTTCTGTTTACATTTTTTGCTTAAACTTTTACACATTTATTATAGATATTTAAATAAGAGTTAAAAAATAAATATATTTAAAAGTTTAATTTATATTTTTTTTTATTTTATTTTATATTTTATTTTATTTATTTATAATTTTTCGGTTTGGAAAAACTGCTATTTAATTAAGTTTAAATTGAGCGGCGTCTTTTAAATAAAGAAAATATTATTAGATCAAGCATACATATACATACATAAATATATAGACATAGATAGTAAAATAACAAAAAACATGCATTATTCAGCTTTTCTTGTTTCTGCCCGCCCATATATGTATGTATGTACCAAATATGAAAAGTTGGAGAAGACAAAATAACGAAATAACCATGCTTATATGCATCAGTGCACCCTTGTAAGTGAATGCATAAACACGCACACTTACAAAGGCCAATAAAAGATCAGTGCAACCTTCTATGAATTGCGATCTATGCGACTGATCTGAACAGAGAAAAAATGAGAAGAATGAGAGTAAAATGGACGAAAATAACCGAGCTGAGCCTGTCGCATTCGGCGGGAGCGTCTCTGAACAAAATTTTTTTACATTTTTCTTGTTTGAAATGACTAGCCTATATATTCTATGGTTAATGGTAAAAAAATATCGTATAGCAAATATAACGCGAATTGTTGCTGGGTTATGAGAAGCAACCACTTTTAAATATTTCCAAAAGTCAGAAACAATTTTATAATCGTGTGAAATAACAGCTCTCCATCCATAAACAGACTTTGATTATTGCGCCGGAAAATTGGAAAATGCTTATAGATAACATAACGGTAATTTTCTTATCGGTAATCTCAACTATTGCTTATTTACTTTACAAGTTTTATGATATTTAAGGCGTAATGAGTTATAAGTGTTATAATGCCCACGGTCGCTTTCACACTTTGCGAATGGGCGCTATGGCACAAAAAAAGTGTTATAACGCGCACGTACTACGCACAGGTAGTCCGAATGGAAAAGCTTACGGACTCCGCTGGTTGGCTGTGTTGATACTCTGTCCACTCAAGTATCAGCGGAAATTGCTTTTTCCGCCTTGCACTTTAATGAGAGCAGCATGGCTAACTCACCTGGTGATGCTGATCGGATCTTTCCGTCTGCCTGATACATACATTCTCGGTTGCCACTAAGCTATAATACCTCTGTACCCTATGTGTGCCGGCTATTAAATTTTTTCACAATTTTCGAATCCGTATTGCGAATGTACACTGTTTGAGGTGTTCTGCAACCTCACCTCTTCCACGCCCATTTTCAAAAATCTTAAAAATATATTCTTTTTTTATAACCAAATACAGTTTGTGTAACCATACAACTAGTTTGAAATACGCAAAACAATCACTTGTTAATAAAAAATACATATAAAATATATAAATGTCTATCTATCCCCTTAGGCGATAGAAACATGCTTAATTGTTAAAAAGATATCTGCCTTGGCATATCTAAATACAATATTTATGATCATTTATAGAAACCTGTTATCAAAGAGGAAATTTAATGTAACTTTTAGGCAAAACGTAGATGTTTATTTTTCAGTCATACCCACCAAATGTAGATTAGATCTAAAATCCCTATTAACAGAAAACGAAATTATACGTACATATGTGTCTAGGTAGACCTAAATATATATTTATAATATACAACGAAACGTGATTTTAAGTGATTACGCACGAGTTATCTACAGAAGATGTGTATTTTTTCAACTTCTCGTTCATAGGAAACTCTAGCCACCTGGATTTAAATATATTTTGGACTTGAGTTTTGGCTATTCTCTTGCGCTATAAGATATAAGCAATAGAGGGAAGAGATGCCCAGTCCGAAAGCACCACCAAATGCGCATCTCCGTAGGCCAGCTGAAAAAAGTTTCGACTTGTTAAATTAACCCAATGGGTCACGGTATTAACTTACCTGTTGATTTGTATAATATTCCTGTGGCAGAGCCTGCAATCACTGTGTTGGCATGGTCATCCTCCCCACGAACGAACTGCAACAATACTCCACACGCCGAATAGAGCACCGCTAGTGTACCTAGCGTATTTGCCGTGCCCGAACCTTGCTTCATAATGTGGTTGATTAACCTATGTGTGATATTCGTGCCAGTTTTAATATAAGTATTCAATTTAATTGTGGTTTTAAATTTCACTTACTGAGTTCGCCGGAGGTTCCCCGTCTGATTTAGCGCCTTGGTGACTTTAAAGCCATTGTAGACGCCCGCAAGGCCGCCAATTCCTCCACCAATCATCACTGAAGTTCCTATTTGCGAGAAGGCAAGCTCAAAGCGTCCTCGCTGCTTGTTAGCGCCTTCGGGAAAGATAAACTCGGGCTGTGCTTGCTGCAGGAACCGGGAATCATAGTTAAGGTAAGGCGAAACTGGAGCGCTACTAAATGTGCTAGTAGCCGGAGTGAAATTTGATGTTGCCGCATCTGCAATATAGCAAATCCAATTTCGATGATAAGAAATAGCAGTTAGTTAAGTTAAGAAGTAGCAGTTAGCACAAAGCTAACATTTGTAATAAAGTAGCCATTGCATAACTAAATTCTCAAACACGTACCGGCTGGTGCGGGCGCTATGGAGAAAGGTTTCCTTAAAAAGTCGTCACTCATTTTGGAATTTGTTTTAGTAATGGTTCACTAATTATTGTCACAATCAGCCGCCTTCACGTTAAATTCCCATATACTTATAAGAAAGCAATGTTTCTCGTTCTCCTATTATGATTCAAAACTTTCAATGTGACATATGTTAGACAATAGAGGTGGTGAAACAATGATACACTAGAGCTGTTAAACCATCGGTTCTACTATCGATAAGCCTAACACCATTGGTGGTTTTAAAAACTTGAACGAAAATATAGAGGCAGGCTCCGGTTTTCACATTCGATTCGCATTTTCACTTTTAAACCAAAACGTACTTTTGCGTTTTTGGTGCTCTCACTTTTAAGAAAGTTTTGCAATCGTTTTGTTATCGGAATATTTAGTAATTCTTGAATGCTGCCTTGATTGTTACGATGTTAAGCAAAATCAAAGTGGAAATCTGAGGTGGAGAATGTAAATCTGTTAATGGTGTGATATAAACATCAATAAAACAATTAATAAACTTTTATTTTGCAAATAAAATCATATTTAATGCGGAAAAATACATTTACTTTTCAATTCGACACCACAATATTGTGACAAAATCGAGAAGGGAGCATTGACTTCGGGTTTTTAAAAAGTGCAACACACGTCACATGTTTAAAATTTTTCTGTTTTATAGTTTTTTATATTTTGAATTAAACTATTATATTTTAATTTTCAAGACTGTCCATTGACCGTAGGTTCATTGTTATGATCTCTGAAATGGATTATTAAAGAGGGAAACATAAATTAATACATATTCCCTTCAGTTCAATTTCCCATCGTTCCAGTCCAACGCTAAGTACATCATAGACGGTCACGGAGTTCCTTTTGGCAGTTGCCAAAAATACTATTAATAATATCTATGCCATATTGCTATACATCATCTCCCGATAATTAAAGTCGTGTGGTCAAAGAACATGTGCTATCAACTCCGTAACACACAAAAGTGTGCTAAATATTCTGAAAAAAAAATCCGTTGTATTATGTCTACTGGCACCCGGTACTCAGATCAACGAAGAATAATCAATAGGTAAGACACATAACAATATTCATATATTTTTAAAGAATTTTTTTTACGGTTTTAAAGAAAAAAAGTTTATAAAATCTGGCTCAAGTAAGCAGTATTATACTTGAGCCAGATTTTATAAACTTTTTTTTTATTTGTTTTTATTTTTCAGGTCTTATATATTATTACTTGCTATGTCCCCTTTTGATTTTTTAGACTTATTTTGAATCTTTTCTTACTGGACTAACTAAATGTGTTAAAATCTTAACGCACTACATTATTCTAACAGTTTGATAAACTGTATTTATGTTGGAGGGTCCTAATAACTGTCGCTGGTTGGGACGGTCGTTACGACGAAGGCGGGAACGGTTACATACCAACGTTAATACTTTGTGTAGTATTTTTTCATTTGTTGCGCTATTACATCTCGGACGGGGAGTATATTCAAGTCTCTCTGAATGTTTCTACTCCGAACGTACCACGGTGCCCCAGTGATAGTTCTCAGGATCTTTGATTGGGCTCTCTGCACGATTTCTACGTTGCTGTAGCTGGCGTCCAGATTGGTTTCAAAACGGTGTTGTAGAGGAGGACCTTGTAGTCCAGACTGAAAGGGGAGCGGTTTATAAGCCAATGCAGACTGTTAGCCTTCAGCCTTAGGTGAGTTCGTTTAGCTTCAATATGCTTGCGCCAGGTAAGCCTTCTGTCGAGGTGTACGCCAAGATACGTTACTTCTTCTGACTGAGGAAGCACTGTGTTGTTTAGTGCGAGGCTTGGGCAATTTCGTCTATTTAAGGTAAAGGTTACGTGTTTACATTTTTGTTCGTTTACTTTTATACGCCAGTCTGAGAGCCATTTCTCTACTGCATCAAGGTGGGTCGCAAGTTGCGCTGAAGCTTGTTGTGGACATTTAGATCGGCTGAGGATCGCGGTGTCGTCGGCAAACGTAGACATAGTCAGTTGGCTGCTCGTAGGGATATCAGAAGTGTAGAGTAGGTATAGAGTTGGGCCGAGAACGCTGCCTTGAGGTACACCAGTTTCGATGTTATGTTCAGCTGACATGGAAGTATTGCACCTCACAGCAAATATCCTGTTATAAAGTTAAGACTTTAAGAGTTTATGCGTTTTATTAGGGAGCATTGTTTTGATTTTATGCATTAGGCCGTCAAGCCATACTCTGTCGAATGCTTGAGAGACGTCCAGAAATACCGCAGTGCATTCTTATTCTGTTTGCGACCTTATATTACTCACGTTTGTTGCTGGAATTGGCTGGGACACATTTTGAAGGTGGGTAGCGAAAGTGTCGGCTCTGTCTTTTTTGCTTCGGGCCCAGCAACCTGCAGGGGTCCTTATTGGCGTAACCGTTATTGTTGGAGGGCTCAGTGTTGAGGGGACTTTCCATAGTGGGAATTTTGAACTCGATGGGGATAGTTGCTCTATGTAGCGCTGTTGGGATCTGTCTTCTTCTTGTCGGAGTGCATTGGTGAGTCGACGGGAAGCTTCTGTTAACTGTTGCTTGGCAGATGGCGATCTATGTAATTGCTGCATTCGTGTGCCTTGTGTTATGCTTTGCCTTCGTGGTGTTGCGATTCGAGCCGCTGAAGCCAAAACTGACTCTAGCATGCTTACGGTTCTGTTGATGTCATCTTCGCCGGTTAGCTGTGGTGTAAGTTCAATGTGCGAACTTACTCATTTTTTTAATTTGAACCAGTTTGTGCTGTTAGAGCATGACGGGATTTTCATTACTAAATTGCTGTTGGTTTAGGCTAAAGAGTACATGCGAGTGGTCTGATGATAGATCCGAGAGAGGACTGGCGCAAATCAGATTTCGTGGGATGTTTTTTGTAACTGCGAAGTCAATCAAGTCTGACAGTTTTCTGGGGTCACTTGGCCAGTGTGTAGGTGAACCAGGGGAAACGCAGTCGAGTTTATTGCTTGGTTTTATATTTGCGTAATACTGTTGTCTACCTTTCGGCGTCACGAGGCGAGATCCCCAGTGCCTATGCTTGTCGTTATAATGTTCTGCTGCTATAAAGTAGTTGTCTAGTAGTCGATAATTGGGCTTTGGATATCGTGAATCGAGGAGGACAGTACACTGCTTCTAGAGGTAGATTGTGGCAACCCAACTGTATATTGATAGATGTGCCTTGGAGGTAGTCAGTACCTTTTTTCATAAGAACAAGTTTAAGCCTCTTCGGGACAGAATCGACAGATTTTTTTTATATTTCTGGTGAAATTTTCTCCCATTCCTCGGTAAGAGCGGTTTTTAAGTCTTTTTTGTGTGATATTTGACGTTTTCGAATGTTTTTTTGGGGGCAGTTCCAAATTGCCCAGCTTTGAACAAGCGCCGATTTGTGTTTGGGATCTTTGTCTTGGTAGAATCTTAAATTCCCTTTTATTTTTTTTTGTTATTTTCTGCACTCTTCTATTAAAATCGTGATCCCAAAGGATTCGGCGGATCGTTTCAGAGCTGCAGTCTTTTCCCTTTTCATTTTTAACCCTAAACGTTCTTGTTGGGGCGGTTATTCCGGAGTTAGCCTTGATTTTACGAACAATAAGACGTTCCTCTGTCTCGGAAAATATTTTGTTGGGGATAGTTCTGCCTTTGTCAACCATACGATTGTCGTTGACATAATGCGAAATTATGGATTATGAATCAATCCCTCATAGTCTTTCGACTATCAGATCCCCTTCTAAAATATAAATAAGCGCAGAGTTCACAAAACGATCGCTGGTGCTATCTTAAAAATGCATGTTTGTCAGCATAAAGGGTTTAACAAGTTTCTGAATACACTTTAAACCCCAATTAAAATAAGTTCTGGCGTTTGAAGCTAGATGCTGGATCGGTGAGACTCAACAGGATATGCCGCACTCTTCTCCTTGTCGTGAAAGAAACGCTTAAAATAACTTCGAAACAGCTAGCGCCTACTTAATGTAGTATTCTACCTCGCCATACATACAGGTAACCCACGGCTCGATGGGATAAGCTGGTGCGTACTGCACCAGGATAAGCTGGTGCGTACTGCACCCTTTGCGCGTACTGTCCCATGCATGATACAAGGAAGTCTTGTCAGCAAAATCTATAACCTCTACAATCACAACAATGAGAGCAAGTGAGGGTATAATTTTAGTAATGCGACTGGATCATCTGGATATGTGTGGATTAGCGCTTGGATGGTGCCTTTCATAATTTAAATATTTGAACAATTTTTCTATCATTTATATTTTTAAAAATTGGAGTTCATATTTAGCCATGTCCTACGTTTAGCTCTTAATACTAAAAAAATCTAAATTCTAAAAATATATTTTTAAATCATGGTTATACTTATGTTTATATGTAGTTTCCCGCATCTGTAACGGATGTTTTCGTAACATTTTTTTTTCTAAAATTATCTTCACTTAAAAATATGTCTACGGCACACATTGCAAAATGTAGTGTTTGCGTAATGGTTAATGCCAAACGAGCTCTCGATTGAAATAACGAACGCGCACTAAATCAAAATCCAACCACTTCAACAGCCGACAGGACAGCCTTATATAATTGTATCGTGGTCCCATGCTTCCTAACAGTAGTCGACACTCTGCCTCTTTGCCTGCTTCTTCGACTCGACCGTTGTGTCCTATACCACTAGAAGCTATAAACTGTAATCTGATTGATATTTAAATTTTTTTTTGTAAAGCTAAATGCACGCCAATAATAATTCCAGTGTTCAACTATTTTTTCCCCATCGATAATCACGCACGATTTCACCTCACACCATTAATACTTTCCAAATCCACACCTGGAGTTTTCTTTGCACTATAACAAAAAATGTAAGCTTTGCACATGTTTTGAAATCGGATCACACGAACCCTGCCTACAATGTCGGAACACCACCTACAGTCTTCTACCAACCTGCAGAGCAAACAGAAAATAAAATGGAAACGATGACACTCAGGTTGCAACAAAGTTAGCAAAATAATGAATGGCTCCCCTGCGCATTGCTCTGTGCAATGCCAATAGCGTTTCATGGCACAAACTTGAGCTAGCACAATTTATGAACGACAATGAAATCGACGTAATGCTACTTGCGGAAACCCACCTTACCAACAAATACAATTTCCAAATCCGAGTGTATTGTTTTATAATACTTATCATCCTGATGGAAAGGCCCATGGAGGCACTGGAATCCTAATTAAAACCCGCATCAAGCACAACTTTCACAACTTTTTTTGTGCGTTTCACGGCACAAACTTGAGCTAGCACAATTTATGAACGACAATGAAATCAACGTAATGTTACTTGCAGAAACCCACCTTACCAAGAAATAAAATTTTCAAATCCGAGTGTGGACAGGTACACGAGGTAGACAACTGTATTACGCAATTATAAAACCTAGCAATAAAGTCGACTTCATTTCACCTAGTTCACCTACACACTGGCCAAGTGACCCCAGAAAACTGTCAGACTTGATTGACTTCGCAGTTACAAAAAACATCCCACGAAATCTGATTTGCGCCAGTCCTCTCTCGGATCTATCATCAGACCACTCGCCTGTACTCTTTAGCCTAAACCCACAGCCAGTTAGTAATGACAACCCCGTCATTCTAACCTCTAACAGTACAAACTGGCTCAAATTAAAAAAATACGTAAGTTCGCACATTGAACTTACACCACAGCTAACCGGCGAAGATGACATCAACAGAACCGTAAGCATGCTAGAGTCAGTTTTGGCTTCGGCGGCTCGAATCGCAACACCACGAAGGCAAATCATAACACAAAGCACACGAATGCAGAAATAGAGCAGCTAGTCCTGGCAAAGCTTCATTCCCGGCGCGAATGGCAATTACATAGATCGCCATCTGCAAAGCAACAGTTAAAAGAAGCTTCACGTCGACTCACCAATGCACTCCGACAAGAAGAAGACAGCTCCCAACAGCGCTTCATAGAGCAACTATCCCCATCGAGTTCAAAATTCCCACTGCGGTATTTCTGGGCGTCTCTCAAGCATTCGACAGAGTATGGCTTGACGGCGTTAAGCATAAAATCAAATCAATGCTGTGAGGTGCAATAAGTCAGCTGAACATAACATCGAGCTGGTGTTCCTCAAGGCAGCGTTCTCGGCCCAACTCTATACCTACTCTATACTTCTGAAATTATTGGATGACATCTCGACAGAAGTCTTACCTGACGCAAGCATGTTGAAGCTAAACGAACTCCCCGAAGGCTGAAGGCTAACAGTATGCATTAGCTTATAAACTCCTGCTCCCCCGCAGTCTGGACTACAAGGTCCTCCTCTACAACACCGTTTTGCAACCAATCTGGACTTATAGCTCCCAGTTGTGGAAGAGCGCCAGCTACAGCAACGTAGAAATCGTGCAGAGAGCCCAATCAAAGATCCTGAGAACTATCACTGGGGCAGCGTGGTACGTTCGGAGTAGAAACATTCAGAGAGACTTGAATATACTCCCCGTCCGAGATGTAATAGCGCAACAAATGAAAAAAAAAAACACAAAGCATTAACGTTGGTATGTAACCGTTCCCGCCTTCGTCGTAACGGCCGTCCCAACTAGCGACAGTTATTAAGACCTTCTAACATAAATACGGTTTAATAATATTGTTAGTATAATGTACGAGCCCCGACCACTATTAATTCGTACGGCAAGAATTTTACCCGTATGCAATGTTTAACAGACGATATTTGCAATACCTATTTAGATAACACACACGAACTTATTTTTC